>JAPYZJ010000348.1:0-58816 GCA_030522765.1 Ophioninae sp. B BG-2022a
GTTGCTTTTTTTTTTTTTGGTCTTTTTTTTTGGTTTCAAGATCGAGTTCTAGCTTTGCATGGGAGGGAATCTCGCGTTTCCTTTCTCTTTGCTTGTGCGCGCGAGACCGCGAGAAACGCGAACCTCGGTGAGACCTCACGAGTATGAAATACTTGAGTCAACGAACGCGACCTCGCTCGCACACGCGGGTACACACATACCAGCGGAGCTGAGAATTTCGTCAACGTCCACGTGCGATATTTTATGTACGAACGATTCTGTGAGAACGGAATTTTGGACGCGCCATCGTTACCGCGTCCTATTTCCTTTTTTTTTTTACGAGAAATTATTTCGGAAGCTTCCTAGTCATTGAGTTTAATCTTATAGGTTAAAAGAAAGAAGAATATTATCTAAGTTCCTAGGGAATTTAATGGCTCGAATGAAGTCACTGAACGAATGAAGATTTTTGGAAGAATATGAAAGCTAGAAACGTAATAGAAAAAAAATTTCATTCATGAAATTTGGTTTTGGATGAGTTTAGCTGAAATCAGGCGCATTTGAGTTTGGTAGTTATTCTCGATCAATTGGCCACTATGGGACGTTTTTTAATTCAGCTGACGAAATCTATTCGAGGTCTGAAGTGTTAATTGGATGTGGAATTTGAATGGATAAAAAAAAGAGGGGGAGAGTCGCTGATGCACCAGGAACATCGCGATGTATTTCCGCTCGATCTAATTTTAAAAGGACCCAAGTGAAGATCCTCTTTTTTTCGTACGTTCAATTTTTTTTTTCATAGCCATTGGACTGTATTAAATTCCCAACTGTATTAAACACAGTATATGACTCACTGGTAACGAGCGGGTCACCATTGGCGGCAACTCTCGATTATTATATGGTCCCTCGACTCTGGAGTCGAGGTGGGAAAAAAAGAAGTGACATACGCCCCGATGGGTTAGGCCGAAGAAAAAAAAGAATGTGAACGTGAGTTTCGTTGAACGCTAATTTTCGGAGATAACGCGAGAGGATTTACGTCATCGTGCCAGCTCGCGATTCTCGGAAATCTCGTGCAGTTTTCATTCTTGTACAAATTGTTTGTAAATCCCGCCTTCGTCGCAAAATTGAAGGACTCTTTTCTTTTTCAAGGCTTCGACATGGTGGCGCCGAAATTTCAATTCTCGAAATTCAATGGGAAATTGAGAATATTTGATTTCTTTTTTTTTTTTACTTTCTGTTTTTATTTATTCTATTTGTTTCTACGAACTCCACGTTGCTCACAGTAATAATTCACCCAAGATGATGACCTGTGAGCCTGAAAACATTATTTTTAAACAACAAAGAGAAAATTATTTTACTTGCCATCTAACGTTGCAAACTTCAACGTCATAATCTTTTCCGAACTACCCATCCATCACAAGTACTCGAATATCCAAAAAAAAAACATCGTTTTTCGATTCCAAAGACGACATTGATTCGTCATCGTCAACCCTAGAAAAAATCCGATTGACAGTTGACGCAAATGAAGAGGAGACAACGATACTCCAGCGATCACTCTCGTTTTCTTTTGTGACTTTTAAGTTTTCGTCCTTCAAACGCAACGATTTTTTTCTTTTCGCAAATTTGTGCTCCGAAAATAATATATTATTTTCTAGCAATTCTTATTAAGCGATTTACCAGCTCAGCAATATATTTTTTCAATAACAATAATAATTTGTAAAAAATGAAAGAATTTACGTTACGTTCCAAAGATGAAATTTTCATCCTCATGATCGTTCATCAGTGATCAGCTAATACTGAGCGAGTTATTATTTAAAAATTCAATATATTTCCCATCAACGAGTCGTGGGCGCAGCAACAGACCGTTGATACTCGTACATGACTGTGAGATATTTCGATGCGAGAGATCTCTCGATTTGTCACGCGACTGAACCGTTCTCGATTGGTCTCGATCGGCAAAGGTAAACGTGGGCTCGCTAATACGCACTTTACGTCAAACAATGTGTATTTTTCTCCACGGGTTTTGCACGTGAAATGGTTAAGGTGAGGCAAAGCATGGAAGATCTTGATTGACGAGCCAAGTCGTTACAATTTCGTCATTCACCCTCCCCCGCACACTCCTGACTGACTGGTGAATCGTTTTCGTCCATGTTTTCAGAAAAGTGCGTAGTGCCGGAAAAACTTGCGCAGGCGCCCTCTCGTAACGTCACCAACCCGCGGGAGGAAGATTCTTCGAGGCCCGCAGAGCTCCGATACAGTTGGCCCGGACAATTTATAAGTATTTGCGCGACTATATGTGTGGGTGTGTACATATGTATGATATTTAAGTAGAGATAGGGCGAGAAACATTTCGGCTCTGTGTCATATATAGAAGCCGGGCCAGCAGCGTCACAACCGAGAACCCGAGTTTACTACCAATTTACACGGGCGCCACACACGAAGAACTCCTCCGGACCTCGACGAACTCGCGCCAGACGCGCGATGGAAAACTTTTCCGTAGATTACAAAATGGCGCGACTCGACCACGTGACGAAAAAAAATGTTCTTAACGAATCTAAAAAATATTTCATACGTTATTCAGCAGCCAATTATTATTCAAATTGGAAAATTTCTTTTGACGGTTGAATATTATTCAGTTGCCAAATTTCTTTCGACAATCAAGTATTATTCAACAGCCAAATATCATTAAGCAACCATATTTCTTTTGGCAGTCAAATATTATTCAGCATCTTAAAATTATTCAGCATCTAAATATTATTCAGCATCTAAATATTATTCAGCATCTAAATATTATTCAGCATCTAAATATTATTCAGCATCTAAATATTATTCAGGCATCTAAATATTATTCAGCATCTAAATATTATTCAGCATCTAAATACTATTCAGCATCTAAATATTATTCAGCAGCCAAATTTTGATTGGTAGTCAAATATTATTCAGCCGGTAAATATTTTTCAGCAGCTAAATACTATACACAGCAGCCAAATATTATTCAGCTGTTGCTAAAAGATATTTACAATGGCTAGAAATATTCACAACGCGATTGCCAAATTTGGGAAAATACGATGTGTTTGCACACGCGTGATGCGACTAAGCTCGTTCGATCGTCATATTTCCACCCCAGACCGTAAGAGATGTTTCGAAGAAACGGTGAATAATGATGATAAAAAATTTAATAAAACGAAAAAAGAATCGAGAAAAGCTGCACTTGCGAGCGCGTGGTTTATTGCTCGGGGCTTCCGGTGCGCGTCGAGCGCGGGAACGTCACAGGCTAAATGCTACTAAATCCCCGGTTGTTTCCTGTTGACGTCCTCTACTTTTTTTTTTTGAAACATTCGAAATTTTATTTAACGTTGGCACTGACATGATCAATTCGTTTTTTGATTTCTTATATAATTGAAAAAAATAGAAATAATATATAAAAAGTAGGTAAAAGAAAATTAAACAAATTGATGAGAGGATTTAAAGAAAGAACAGATGGTAGCAATGAAAGAGAAAATATTAACATGGGGGTCTAACAATAGAAACACAAAAATGGATAAAAAAAATTGAGTACGAAATGTAAAAAAACACATATCAAATTTTCCTCACGAAAGAAAACGTAAAAGGGAAAAAAAAGAAATTGCGAAAAATTATTGATGGATAATATATCTTTTGGGAGAAATTTGTGAGAAAAATTTACCAAAAATGATTAAAAATTTAGAACGTAGCAAGGATTGAATGGAAAGGTCTGTAAGACGTTAAACTCGTGAGTGGAATAATTTTCCACGAAGGAAGAAATAATCGAGCAAACGGGTTCCCAAAAGCTATCATGGTGGAACGTTATACGGATGTATCGAGATTGACCTTGTCCTTGAATTTCCATACTTCCGGGTTGGAAGTCGAATTAGCCGCGTGTGATAGTCCACACGCTTTCGAAGGTTTGAATAGACAAAACGTATTAACGAAATTCTGTAATCGAATTCTAAACTAGTAAAATTGTCAAGGCTGAATAAATCAGGAAATTATTAATCAACTTTTGATGATTGGGTAAATTTAATTCAGGACAAAAATTTATTAATCCGCCCGGATTATTCAGTTGAAAACCTCCGCACTTTGATGCAAATGGGTTAACCGAATTTTTATTAATTTTTAAAAACAGAAATATTAATATAAATATCTTATAGAAGAATAAAAATATTTTTGTATATTTCTTGATTTTGCAAAAAATGTTACTGGGCCAGAGTATCGATCCATGCTCTTGGCGGTTATCCAAGAATACCGGAAGTCCATTTTCCACGCAAGTCTGTCACGAATTAACTTTTCTTGTTCGCGCCTACACTTTTTTTTATTAAATATGTTTCCATTTGTGATCGATTTTATCTGCTAGTCGATCGTGCAGAACTAATATTAATGAGGTACCGTTAAAAAATTTCAATAATAATTCAAGATGAATCAGATCAATTTACGACTCTCGATCCAATAACAATCACGATTTTTGTATTTCAAAAGTCGACTGTTGAAAATTCATTGGTTCCCACTTTTTCATGATAAATTTGACATGGGGACTATAAAAAATATTTGTGGGCGGCAGATACTCGACTTCAGCGTTTAATCGGATGAGCATTTTTGTTCTCTCATTCGGAAATAATTACGTTTCAATGCCTGTCAAAAGACGGAAAATTTTGATAAGCGAAGTGAAAACGAGTACAATTTTTTCAAATCTAAATAATAAATCAATTTTTCAAATATTTTTCCCTTCAGGTACAGAACCGACCTGAACTTAATTTAAAACGCCGTTAATATTTATTTCGCATGGACTAGCTTTTTAGAAAAATGGCAATTAACCCATTTGCATCCGAGCGCAGATTATTCAGTTGAAAATCGCGAATTATTCCGCGCTTCGATGCAAATGGGTTAATGAGGTTATCAAAATCACAATTACACTTGGATAGTAAAAAAAACATCGCTTGTTTAAATGCACTGAACATGAATTTTTGACCCAAATGTTGTTCAGCCAATTCATGCTCTTTAATGATCAAACTTTTTTTTTTACAAACACTATTATTGATACCCAGTCTAAATGGGTGTGATAAAAATAATAACGATGATAAAAAAAAAACGTTCGATAAAAATTAAAATAAATACGAAAATAAGCATAAATGTTAATTGCGTTCCAATGATCGCAATTGTAATTTCAACGGTGTGCTCGAATTCGACTGCTCTTTCATTAACGTAACAATAACTCTCACTAATTGTCGTTATCAGTGGCAATGACGTTCTCGCTACTGATCTTTTAAATTACGGTTTGTTTGATCTTCAGATGCAATGAATAACGTTCAGCGAGAAATAAAAATGTGCTTTATTCCGTAAGTCCATTAATTATTAATAAATGGCAAAATTGAAGTCTTCCAATGTGCATGGAATGCTCTGAATACACAAAACATTTGTGAAATATTACGTGCTGTTTTATTTCAATTAATAATTTATTATAATAACCCAAAGAAAGAAAAAACGTCGCGCATTTATTTTCATTATGATTTTGTTATGCTTCTGATTTTTTTCCATCCGAATCGTACGACGAGAAGATACTCGAAAAAAAAACGTACTGGCACGGCATTCACGGTTCCGATTTTATACACGATTTATACTAAGTCACGATAATGTGCTCGCTGAGCGCATGACGAATACTCGAACTTTGAAGAATATTTGCTCGAGTACGCGAGTCCGATGGTATCAAATGTGTGATACAAGCGTGTTCTACTCACAGAACTGAATGTCATTCGAGTATCGCCATCAAACTCGTACGAAATTTATTTCGGAGCGTTTCTACATTTTAACAATTCCTTGAAGCTACAATTGCCCATGAAATTGATCAAACGATATCGTGAATCGTATCGATCGAAAGTGTCTTTTTTTTTCATTATCTTCGTTCCGAAATATATTTCAAAAAATTCGCACCATTGTTTCCATGGGAACCAATAATTGTGAAAAAATGTTTTTCATCGTTAAAACGAAATCACAATTTTTTTCCTTTTTACAAGATGTTTCTTGGTCGACCTGAGCCATTAATCAGGCCCAACATTGTTTAAGGATCTACGTCAAGCAATCTACGATCTAAATATGCTAAGTATGATTTTCGATAATAATAAAAATGAGAAACAAAAAATATTCGTTGAGTTCCAAAGTTGCGAATATCAAACGTATATCGAATAATCGATATCGAATCCCAAGAGCGTCCACGTAAAAATCATTTCTCACGGTTAATTTCGAAAGAGATAATAAATCTTTCCTCAACGGGCGCACATAAAAATGAAAAGATACTCCGAAACTGTGATATCGTCGTTTCGGAGTAAATTCCATTTCGGGCCAAATATGATAGCGATCAGTTAAGAAAATCGTATCTAACGAATGGGCGCGTGTGTGAGTGCGATTGCTCACTGTTGGAGTTGTCGAAGCGTGTTTCGGCGGGAACGAGTCACCGCTCAACATTTCCCTCGCTTTCTCCCTTGTATTTTTCTTTTTCAAGCAAATACATTCGCGAAATAAAATATTCGAAAATAATTTTTCGTCACTTTTATTTACCTTTGTCCATCGCCATTCTTATCATCCAAATCCAGACGTTCCATCTCCTTCTGCAGCATCCCACCCTCGCTGAATTTATCCAGTGACATATTTTTCCCTTTTTTTTTTTGTTTTCTTTACCGGCTCGTTCTCTCGCTTTCCCTCTGACTCACGAAACTCACTGATGAACCCGCAAAATTCTCACCGACGAGGATAAACCGTGAACGTGGAAAACTGTTGATTCGCTTTTTATATACACGGAATTGAATCGGCGCGTCAAGCACACTGTTCGATATTATCTTTATATATAGTAGTGTATATATACTTCTTCTCTTCCTCGTGTATGTATATACACATATATATATATAAATATATATATATATGTATATATATATACGTATTTATTTATAAACACATACGTATATACACATACACGTATATACGAATCTGTCTCTCTCCCTTCAAAATATTATCCTTGGATTTTTTGTTCTCGAAGGAGCTTAAATTCACGTTAGCTCCCGCTAAACGACTGAGGTAGACTTAAACACTGGCACACACTGGATTATTATTTCTCCCGAAATGTTACTCTCCCGGTGCTCGCTGTAGCGGGGAAAGAGAGCTATAGGTAGGGATCGAGAAAGAAAAAAAAGAAAAAAAAAAAAAAAAGAACGAACGAGCGCCGAAACGGCGAGAACCGTACGAATACACGATGATAGGGGATTTATAACGATACGCGAGTTCACGAAATCCCCAAATATCGTAACCTTGAGTTCGATTTGATCGAGATTTTTTTTATCGATTAAGAGTCCAATATATTAATCACTCGATACAAAAAAATATATATACACGTATATATATATATATATATGTATTTATTTGTTTATTTATTTATGGTACTCCTCACATCAGAAATGCCCAATAAAATTATCACACTTTTGTCCCTCTGTTTATATCGGTCTTTTTTTTGTCTCTTTTAGATCGTTCTCGTACCGCAACGACGCACAACTGTTCTTCGTCCGGCGACAGTAACGAGAGTGGTCGTTTGATACTGGCAACTTCCTCCGCGTATTTTCCTTCCTCGTTGCCCCCACTCCACGAAATTTTTGGGGACCCTCTTTCGGGGAACTTGAAACTTTTCTTCTCTCACAGGTATGAGCGAATATCTCGACGGGCACCGACACTTCTCGACACCACGTTGTTTCACTCCGTTAATGACGTGGACACGTATACATATATATTCACAAATATATACATATATATATATATATATATAAGTGTACGTACGAGTGAGTTGGGGGAAATTTTCGGAGGTGTCGAAACCGATCGAAACAGAGGTGCGAGTCAGCGAGGAATAAACGTTTGTCACTCGAGATACGAGGGGGCGCTGACTTCTTCGGCGGGTTTTACGAACTTCGAATGATAAGCCAAAATTTCTCGTCCAACGTAACCGAATCTCGGAGCGTTTTTTATTTTGAATTTTTCAATTGCGTATGCACGTATACGTAATTGTGGATTAATTCAATAATTCACCGTCGACGGAAAAACTCACTCGTGAATAAAATATAACTTTTTTTTTTTCACTGCACGACGAATTTGTTGCTGTTGTTGTTGTTGTTGCTGTTTTTGTTTCGAATAAATAATCCAGTATATCGATGGTGCACAGTTCTCGTATTAGCACGACATAAACAAAAAAATATGATATCGAAAAAAGATCGCGAGGAGACGAATCGAGGAGTAACGTTTCCTCGCGGTTGTCCGGTGTTTTCGAACGCCGGTTCACGCGAAAACTGGAATACTGGCCGGGATCAAGGGCGTTTCGTGGGGGGTTGGGGAAAAACGAATGGAGGAAAAAAAAAGCAAGAAGTGCCGAAAAAATTGACAAGACCAGTGAGACAAGAGGATTGCTGATCGTCTGTGTCGAAATAATGAGGTAGCTAATGTTGTTGTTTCAATGATAATGATGATGATGATTATGATGATCTGCGGTGGTTTTGAATTTAGATGGGTGCGAGCCACACGGAGCACGACTATGAGGCTGCTGGGTTGACGGTCGACTAAAGTCCCGAGGTTAGACGAGCCGGGCAAAAGGCCTCGGCGAGAGGAGCGAGAAAGAGACGGATCGCTTCTTCTCTCTCTCTCTCTCTCTTTTCGGTCGTTTTCGTCTAGATGAGTCCCCAGGCCACGGATAGACACTCGTGTGTTCCCGTCCACGTGTGTGTGCACATACGTGTGTTGAAAATCGTATTCCACGTTCTCCCCCTCCCTCTCACCGGTCTCTCTCTCTCTCCCTCTCTCTTTCTCTCTCACGGTGTGCGTGACGTGATCACCTCGCGAGATTTCGCGGTTTATATCATTGAAAAATCGCGGGCAAACGGGATTGACACGTGGTACGAGCGGGAAACGATTCTCGACAACGAGAAGCGTCTACGGAGGAATGATCGCGATTTCGTTTCCTCGTATCGCCCTTTTGGAAGATCTTCTTATTTCTTCTCCCGCCCTTTTACCTATACGAGTTTTCGCACTGTCACAAGCTTTGGAAAACTTTTCAGGCGAGATACGAATCAAGCTGGATATCGCTAAGAAAGCTGCACCAGCGACGCCCTCGTTTACCTTTCCTTTTCCCTTAAAGTACTTGTCCTCTCGTACTCCAAGGAAATATTTTCAAAATAACGTCGCCGAGACTTTTAGCACTGATACGTGAATTCGTAAGCTGCCACGATTACACAAATTCCGTTGCCAAACGTTGCCCCCCTTATCGCTCGTCGATTGGCCGGGAGAATCTTCGCTTTCCTCATTCGTCGGATTCTTCCCGCGTACTCGGAGAACCGCGCACGGAGTTCCCAACACGCGTGTTCCTCGCGAACGTTTGCCACACGATTTTTCCTTATCAATGACGTTGCGATCATTCCAAGCGACGAAAAAAAAACAGCGTTTCCCTTTAAATTCACAATGTTGTGCTCTTGACGATTTCGCCGGAAAGCTTATTATTTTCCAGTAGCTTTTCCCGATAAAATATCGTGTCACCGGAATCTTCGATTATTTTCTGGATTTCAACCTTTCGAGGAATGAATCGAAGTTATTCTTCTGCTTTGATTAATGATAACGGTCTGAAAAATGGCCACAGGATAACACGGATTTTGAGATGTCTTTAATATCTATGTATAAATATGTGTTTTTATATATTTCATATATTTGTATAAATATACACGAGTAGATTGCGCGTCGCGTCGAAATTTGCGGGCCTCGAGATATCTATGCGAGAAAGCGCGGTACACTGATATTATTTTTATAATCGCATACGCCGGTACAGAGAGAGAGAGAGAGAGTGTGCCCTGAAAGGATAGGCCGCGCCCAGCTTTGCCCCCACTTGGGTTACGAAAAACATCGCGAACTTGGTGGCCAATCCCCCACCCCGTTTCCCTCCTTCACCCCCTGTTGCCCACACGTGTGTCATATATTTATATATAAATATATATATGGGTTTGTGAGCCTCCCCCCTCCGTCCTTCCGCGAGCGACCTATGCACAAGAGGGGTATGTATATTTGTCGACATGTAAACCTGGAAGGAAGTTCGAGAGCGCGGGTGCGCGCGCTCGTGGATCGTCATTCCCCACCGATGCTTTTTCCCCTCCGTTAACTCATACACACCGATCCCCAGGGAGTATAGCGCCATCGTTTTCTATTTCATCTGGTTTCAAACCACGCGGGTAGCTTCCCCCTGTCGGAGTGTTCCTCCGCGGATGAACCAAGACGCCCGGCGCCGGGGCGCCCCGTCCACCCAAAACCTTCGGCGAGTGGTGGCTCCGTTGATTTTTTTTTTCTTTTGAAAAACCACCGTGGATTCCGGATCGACCGTTTAGAAATTTTCCTAAAGTTTCATATATGTGAAAATAATATTTAGAAAGTTCCAACGAAAGATTATCTCATTTTGGTATGAGTTTTAGGGACATTCTAGGGGAATTGGGGGTTGGATGAAGCTACAGATCTTTCGATATTCCACTTGGAGTTGCCACTAAAATCGATCCCCATCACCTTCTTCTCGGCAATTTCACGAGTATATCACTGGCTGATAACGACGAACCTCGATCGCCCGCGCAAATTGGAAAATGCCTGACGTCATTCAACGCCCCACCGCGATTATCCTTTTCTCCGTCTCTTTTGCTCCGGCGAGATTGGCTCGCGCATGCGCGGATTCATTTGCGCGTGCGTTTCTCCGGTTGTGTGTCCCGAGTCTGAGAGACATCTGGCGGGTGCCGGCAGACATCGCAGCCGGCTACGGCGACGTACAGCGTCATTGAGCCGCCAACGGCTTCGTATACCGGCTTCGCTTTTATCCCCACCACTTCGATATTCCCATTTTGAGAGGCATATACCCATACTCGGACTCTCCTCGAATCGAACCTATACTATGTACCGGGGACGACGAAATCCACGAGGAAAGACGATGAAGACGAGGCTAACTACGCCATCGTTCAAAGGACGACGATCGTGCGCGCCCAAGGAACGAGGCATGCTAGAATCGTCGTCGCAGCTCACGAATATGACCACCACCCACCAAGGCCAATCCTCTCATCCTTCGATCTCAGCCCCTCTCTCCCAATCTCCCCTCTCAGGCCCCTTAAGCTGAGCTCAATCCACACACCACCATTGATTATCCACGTGGATGGATATCCTTGTGAAACGGCGCCGCGACCACCGCTCTCACGCACACGCCTTCTGCACGGTGAGAGTGATCTCCGGGATCGCCCGAAGACTCTACCGACCAGATAACCTCGGTGGAAGTGACCGTGATTTTGGAGAAAGGAAAATACGATGTTTATGTTCATTAAAAACCAACGAAAATTCTTTTCGATCAAAATCAAATTTTTTCAGATGAAACTTCTGTTAATCATTAGTCAAAATATTGTCCTTCCAACTTGGATCGAGCATTTCGCAAAACACGAAAAATTGTAATTTCTGTGTAGGTGGAATCACAGGTAAACACGATTTGTAAATGATAAGAAAGATTAAAAGTAAATAATACTTTAATGAATAAGGGTTGTATTTATTTTTATCGGTGTTCAAAAACTGCTTTTGACATTGGACGTTAGCTGCGTTCAATGATGACCAGATAAAAAGTGTACGAGCTCTGCAGTCTGAAGCCACAAAAAATTGGGGGCCATTTGGAGCGAACTTCCTCATCGCTTCTTAGCTTCTAGTAGGTCGAATCCTAATCCCTGAGAATCTTGCTTGATCGCTCGATCCCAACGAGCCTGCTGATTGCAGCGTTGATGTACCATGAAATTGTTTTTTTTTAAATATTGGGAACTGTCAAATCTTTATACTTTGGACGTCATACTAATGTTGCATTTCAGCTATGCAATCTTCCAATCTTCAACATTATTCGCTTTGGGTAGCCCACAATTGAGATCGTATGACGTTTTCCATAATTCCATAATTTACTAATTTACTTCCATAATTTACTAAGCAATACAATCCATGAAGATATATCCGATACGATCAAGAACCGGAGTCCTATTCGGTTCACAAATTTCGAACAAATTATTCACCGAGAAGCAAGTCTCGATGTGCACAGAACAGATCTGGATTAATGGGCGTAGTTCATGAAGTTATCCAGGCTCAGGCTTATCAGACAATGAGCATCTGATCTTGAACTTGGATTTCATGGATCCAAAGTTTCTCAGTGTTTCCGTTCACGGTTCAATTACGAATCAACTTCTACCAGATTTTCGTATTGCCAATGAATACTCCACTCGATTTTCAAGATACTGGCAAACTTGAAGCATCGTAAAAGTATCGGCCAGGTCCTTGAATGCTTATTGGAAAAGTAGCCATTTTTTGGGGTATCAAATAGCTGATACCAAGTTAACGATGGGGTACCACGTATTCCAATAATTGGAAATAAGTTTGAAGGTGCAGAGCTAGCAATTTTGTACGCGTCATTGCAAAATGCTGCCACTTAGATGATGGACAATTGCTTGGTTAATGATTACCATTCGACCTGGTTAATTTTGGAGGTTGGAGGGGGTGAAGAGTGGACAGGAAGAACGGAGAACCCAATAGTGCCAATATGTATACACAAAGAGAAACAACCAAGACGAATACGGAATTTCTGTTCAAGGAACAGAAAGTTGGCAGTGTTGGATGCCTGAGGGTTGATTCCGTTAGGCCAGGTCTCTTTGTTCGTTGCCAGGTAGAAAGGTAGGATTCGTCTCTTTTGTATGCGCGGCACGAATTTCCGAGAGGCAGAAAGACGTATGTGTGTAAAGTAATGCCAGATAGGGCACGAGAACTCTACAGGCAAGTACTTGTAATCATCGAAGGTAAAGTTTGTAACGTTGGAATGCAACGACATTTTTTTTTTTACTTATTTTCATTAAAATCCAAAAATGAAATTCCAATGACAATTTTTAAAAATTTCGCGTGATTTTTGGCTTTTTAATCTGCGTACAGAAAAAAAAATTTAATTAAAAGAAATTATTTTCGTTGCGTTCTAATGATGAAAATTTCAACGACATTGTAATCGTAGATTCACATACTTCTAGAATTCCACTCGAAAAAGTACTCCATTGAATTTTCAACTGGATTGTTTTTAAATCGTAAATAAAATGGTTATAAGAAGGGATTTGGAACTCCAGTGAATTTGCGATATACAATTGGGGGTGTCCAATGCCAAGGGGCTTTTATGGATCGTAGGGTCTCCGGATTTCTCGCCGATGCAGTCACTCTATTATCTGTCCGCAGAGCGAGCAGGTAAGAAGGCGCCCTTCGAACCTAATACTCGCAGGGTTGACACGAGAATGGGCGCAACTCGAAAGATTTAAGGGGCCGAGGCGATCTGGATTAGGGCCTTTTGTTCGCAACGTCTATCCATTTTTAAACCAGATTTATCATATTCATTCTCGAAGCCACCCGGGGGAAGCCCACCTGCGTTCGAGGAAGAGTGCAAACATTTATTAGTTCCAGGTGCCCGTGATTCGACTTCTGCTATTTTACCTTCAAGTATTTAATACTCTTTTTTTCCTCGTCATAGAAACGTGTTGATGGCGATTCTACGTGCAAACTTCAAACTTTGAAAATTGATACAGTCTTTTTTTACAATCGAAAAGTGACTTTCCGTTGGATGCAAAAATCAACCTAATTAAATGAATTTTTGAATGAATGTTTCTTTTTTCAAATGGGCGACGTGAGAATCCATAAAGGATTCATCGTTTACAATGAAGTCATGTTGACGCCGGATCAGTCAAGAATTTTGTGGTTTTTGGTGTATCCTAACCCAAACGTTTTTGATGGCAAGGGTTGAGTGGGAGGGTCACGGTGAACGTCGGCAAATCCAAACGAAATAACTAATTTATGTGCAGGCGAAAAGAATGATTGGCCTGATGAATACGACCTTCCCTCCGGCTTCGTTTAAGAGTTTGCTCCGGGTCCCGTGATTACCTCGTCAAGTGAAGCCCAAGTTTCTAGCTTGGTGAGAGGAAGGCTGGGAGGCCAGGGGAAGGTGTTCCGGGTAACTCACGGTCGCACGATCTTCGCACTGCTGTCCTCGTTGTCGTGTAGTTGATCGGTTGCGTGATCGCTCGTCTGGCTCTTGAAGACGATCAACGAAATAGGCAAAGAGAGAAAAGGGCGAGAACAACTATTACCACTTCTTTATCCCTCTTTTCGTCAGATTTCTTTCTTTTTCGCTGAGTTTCCTTTTCACGACCATTCGTAAGCTCATCTATAATTGTTGAAGTCTTGATCGTTGCAGTGTGCTGGTATCCATGAAAATTAAGAGAGTACGGTGTACTCAAAGAATTCCAGTTTAATTTTACCTGTTTGGGAATATATGGTGTTCACGTGTGTCTCGTTGGAACGGAACAATTATCCAATTTTTTATTCAAATTTCGCCATGAGAATTTCAAAATCTAACATTCCACTTTTACTCAAATTTTTAAATTCAATCATATAAAATTCATTTAGGATATAGCTTATTACTCGAGGGTTCGTTTAATTCAAAAGTATTTCGGAATAACTATTTTTTCGACGTCGTGTAAGTTAAAATCGTTGATCTCGAAGTAACATTCGACAAACCCTTCCAGTGGTATTTCTAGCCTCATTCGATAAAAAAAACAAATCAAATAAACACAATGCATATCCGTTTTATTCAATCAATAAATCGATCAAGATATTGAACCCAGGTTTGAACAAAGAAATTCAAGTTACAAATATCTTTTGATCACTTCAATCTTCATCGTTATGTGTAGCAATGCATTGATGCGCGCCTACTTTTCGACAATCTCCACTTCGCCATCCCGCTACATCGAAAGAATACCTTTGCACGCGAAACTCTGTGTGACACTAGAGGCTTTCAGAGAAAACTTACGTTCAATCATACACACAGGCAAACGCAAACACACGTGGACCCAAAACGACCTCTTGCAGCAGACGAAAAAAAAATACCTTCAACAATCTTTGTCTGAACGAGGTGGCTCGCCGTAGGCATCGTTGATGACAGGCTGATATGATCAATCGGTCTATCGCCCGTCACGTAGGAAAGTGATACGACGAGCAAAGTAAACGAAGGATGAAGTGTTGAAAGAGTCCGGGGGTGGGTGAAGGGTCAGCCCCCGCAGGTTAGGGATGTGTGTGACGCTTTCGTTGCAATTTTATACTCCATTAGTAAACCTAAGTCTTTTATGGTATACCTATTGTCATACCTTCTACCCTGACCATAAAGAGAACCGTCATTTGGGGATGAGTCGAAGTCGCTGCGTTGCAGAAACAACACGATCAAGGGAGTCTTCTTTTTTTTTCTCCCAACAAGGTGCTACCATTTTTTCTTTTGCTTCAATATCCAGCAAGTTTTTTAAATGCCAAAGACTACGTTCTGGAACAACAAACGGGAGACTTCACGCTTCGCCAAGAAGATAATCGTTTGGTCATTTTAGGGAATTGGTCGAACTGGCCCATCATCGCTACGTTTCGTGGTGCATACCTGATACACCTTTACACACGTACGAACAGAGATATTTTACCATCGAGATTTATTCTCTGAGCGTGCACGAAATTGATTTTTTTTTACTGTTTAAAAAAAAACCGACAAACTTCTGCTAAAGGATAAAACGATTAGACTATGGTGAAGTCGATGTTGATAGCATTGAAACGCAACAAATGATATTGAAGTTTCTATCGTTGGATGCCAACTATAATGATCCTTTTTTGATTAATTTTCAATTTATTATTATTAACATCCAAAGCCTTTTGTCGTAATTCAAGATCCAGTTTTTTATATTAAGAATACGCAACAACTTCAATGTCACTTTCGCAAATTCGATTGCCTAAAGAAATTCAAATAATTAAGAAGAAAAATCGTTGCACGTTATGTGAGTTTCAAAATAATTTCCTCGTTACATTTTGAATATATGCAACGATGCATATATTTTATACGAGTTAATTTTCTTGGTTATATTTGCTATATTTTTATTTGTTTTTCGTTATATTGTTACAACCTTATATTTACTTGCATAAAATATAGAGAATATAAATCTTTTATATTTTGCACAAGTTACTTTGTTTATAAATGTCTGCATGAAGAACATACAGTTCGTTGTTTATTTCCGTTTTTTTACCCCGATCTAATGGACGGATTTTGAGCCTGATGGTTTCGAAGTCGTGGGTCGACAAGTTCGTGGCATATGATGGCACACGATAAAAAAATATCTAGACGTATAGTCTACCGATATAACTATGGCAACCTCCCCTGTTGCCTAGCCCCCAACTTTGTGTGGGTTGCATAATGAGACAGAAAGAAAGTGCAGTCTGGGGCAACCGTATGGAATAAAGAAACATTACCTGTGGCAAAATTTTGGGGTAGGTTAAGAGTCGGTAGGCAGACTGGGATCGTTGGCATCATTGCTGACGAGTCCGCAAACCGTTTTTTAATGTTAATTGATAGCTCGGAGAACGTGAAACAAGCCAGGTGAGTCAAGCGAATTGGGCAATCAAGTTTTTACATTTATATTCCACGGTATTCGCACACACACGGGTAAATTATTGGGCACACATATAAAGAATTCCATTTCGTAACTAACTAGTGATTTTTCAATTATATTCTACGCTCGGAATATAATGTTGAAGTTTGCATTGTTGGGCTGGTATAATGTTTCTTCCGCCCATAACGCTCTTTCTTTGGGACATTATTAAGGAATCATGAATTTGGATTTTCGAGAAAATATTTTGCATCGTTCTAAAATAGAGGAATATGAAATCAGAATTTTCGTTGCATTGGAAGAGTAAGGAAAATAAATTTAAGTAATTTGTTAAATTAAAAAAAGTTATTTAAATACAAATTCTTATTTTTAGAAAATACTGAATTTGAAGAGATTTAAAAAATGATTATAAAAATCATTATTTGTTTCATTTAACGGATTTGTTGAGTATCAACGAATTCTTTTTGCAGTCCTTTATTTTTAATAAAAATAAGAATTTATTTAAAAAATCGAACTACAATTCGTATATTTTCGTCATTCAAATAATCGGAAATTATGCTCCCCATAAGGAACTTTCGGAAGAACAGCTATAACTAAACTATAAGGCAACCTCATTGCCCGACGAACGAAAAAAAACGTCATCAAAGGATCAGCGCTATATGGTTACGCGTTTACGGATGTGTGTAGACGAATCGTGATTTTTCGCTCGCCTTTTGCTGACCTCGAACGACGCGTAAAAATTAATCGATTCGGGCCTGGTCCTAAACTCGCGAACTTTGCGTTCGTCTTTCTTCTCTCAGAATTGGTCCATCGAAACGACGAAGAAATTCGGGCGAACGCTGCCGCCAGGAACGTCATCAACTAGAAATAATGGCTACGCATTTATCAAATGCAGAATCGAAAAGTTTGGCACTTTTCCCATTCCAATCAATTAGCTAATTCTTTTTTATGATTAATTCACAAAAAAAGAGAACAAGATTTTTCCAATTTTCTCCAGTTCATCCGGAGAGCAATTCGTATAATTTTATGTATATATTTTTTATGTTGTTCGTCATTTATAAATTGTTTTAAAAATAGGAGTTTTTATGGTTTTAAACGAAAAAAAATCAAGAAGGTAGATAACCTACTTTAAAAAAAAATGTAAAATAGCGAATTGAAGGAATGATTTTGGTGTTTAATGTATCTCTGAAAATACAGTAAGAAGCTTTTTCATTAATTGTTAATTTATTATTCATTTTTTCTTTCATTCAACGACTTTGTGGATTACATGGTTATTTGGAACTGAATGAAAAGATCTTTTTTTTTCCATTGCAATCAACAATTTTTTAAGCAAATATATTTTGCTGAAAATTACTCCTCACAGGCCTGTCAGCTATAACGTTTCCAGATAGCGAGTGAAGCTATCTGCCAATCAAATCGTCCTGTTCTTTTTTTCACATTTTCAATAGAGTTTATATGTTCTCGGAAATTAATATTTTCAATAAAATTTATATTTTTCTTTAAATTTATTCCCTTTTTTTTAAGTTTATTTATAAAGTTAAATTTATACTTTTCTTTAAGCAGAGCCTTCCGCGAATGAAAAATAAAAAATCAGGTAAACTCGTCGAGCCGTTCTCGAATTTTGCCCTTACTTAATAAAAATAAAAAATGTTTTTTTTCATTCATCAATGAGGGAAGCTACAAAATCTTGATGTCGTTGACTTCAAAGACATCATGGTTATGAATTCAAAGAAATTTCTCCGAATTCAAAGAAATCACGAAATCGTAAAATTGAATTCGGAGAAATCACGTCATATGAAGGGTGTCCAACGTTAAACGAATAGCCAAAATTTAAGCATTATATTCAACGTTGGACACCCATTATATGACTTGTCATCTACCGCGATGGTTCGTGACTAGGAATAATTGTACGTTGCCGCTAGTCGCGTACCAAAGACAAGATCATCCCGACTGTACAGGCCGGAGTTAGCGCCACGCATTTTGAGTGGGTGACGTGATTTCAAGAGCGCGTTCGTTTTTGTATGTCGGTGCAAGTGGTGCGCAGGCTAGCCGAATGGTAGTCAATACGCAATCACTGTTGCACCAATTTTCCACCCAATACTTCGTATAGGGGCCAATTATAAAACCCAAACGAAAAAGTACGACGGGTTTCGTTTATCAGAGGGTTCGAAAACCGTTCTGAGGTTTTGAAGGAGCATTTATTATCGGTCACGTTCAATCTCGTCAAACAAATAAATAAAAGAATTCTAATTTGATCGAACGTAAGTTCTTACGGGGTTGAAGCAATGTCAGCAAAACGTGCCCAATTATGTCAATTTTTTGAGATTTCTATTCGATCATAAACGAAAATACGCGAAGAAAAATCCAATACGAAAGTGTAAATAAAAACGAGTGTGGAGAAAAAGGCATCGTTGAACGTTGAAAGAATACACAATATTAACAATCCAGAGGCAATAGTGGAAAAACTGGAAAAAGTGGATGTGTCGCGAGAAGGGTTGGAAAAAGCAGGGAATAAACTTACCTCCATCCGTTGCCGACCTGGTCAACCGGGATTTCCGGTAGAGCAGTGCCACCACCCCTGGAAGCATAGGAAGCAAAAAAAAACACATTTGTAGGAAGTGACTTGTGAAAGGAACGAGAGGAATATCAAAGCGTTAGAGGTGGGTTACTGGATACTTTTATGATGAGACATTTGCTTACAATGTACGTATACTGGAAGTTACAACAGGATATGAATATATATATACTTATACATGTGTATGCGTGTGAATAAAAGCGTTGTTTTTCCAACCACCCTATCCTACGCGCACCGTTGAAAATGCTCTATTCTCACTTCGTTTTATTCTATTTATAAAAAGCCCTGTTACGTCTCCTGCTGCGGTTCCGTTTTCGTCGCATTTCCTGCTGCAGCTATACTAAAGCGCAGGACACTTTTTGTAAAGAAGAGAGACAAAAAGCGAGAGAGAGAGAGAGAGAGAAGGGGGGGGGAGGAGAAAGGGAAAAGGCGGAAGTTGATAGATCGGAATTGGCATGCAAATAGCCCATTGTGTTCCAAACGGCTCACCTAATCCTTCAACCGGCTCGTTCCATTTTCTTATTCGCACCTGTTCAATGATTGACTACTCGTAACGGTATCGGAATAAAATTTAGATATCGACACAGTCGATCGGGAAAATTGTTTTTAATTCTCCTTATAGAAATCAAAACGTGAAAACCGCATAAGAATTCCACCGAGATTCTCTTAATAATTTATTTTTTTGGTACTTTCATTATTATATGAAACGTTTTTTGACAATAGATTTTGATGAGGTTTTCGATTTTTGGAAATTCCTTCGTCAGATGCCACGACAATCACGCGAAGGTTTTTTTTCGGTAATAATGAAAATCCTTCAATATGGATTTGAAAAAAAAAATGAAAATAATAATAATGAGAATCGGAAGAAAAAAAGTTTGCACAATTTTGTAAAAACAATCCTGTGAAAAAAATGAAACGAAAAAAAAAAATAAATGGCCTTTCAGTGAATCCACTGAAAATTTTACGATTATTTTTCGTGGCAACTTCTGGTTCGGATTATCGATGAAACGTAATGAAAACGATTTTTCGATTAATAAAACGTGAATAAAGTTCGAATCTTGTGCAAACGCAACATCGATAAAATAGCCTGAAGACATATCTACCGCATTATCATACCTGCACAGCGTTATTTTCATGCTCGCGGCTTGATCGTTAACTAGCACTTTACATAATATAGACATTCTTTGATCAGGGCTCGCTTTAATTTACGAGAACCCTCGCGAAACGCTCAAGTAATTTTCGATGGCTCTTGATTGTCATCATCGTATGCGAATCTTGCTCAAACTTCGACTCGTTATAATTTACCGTGGTGGTACGTGATACGCATAAGCTCACACATTCTAGTGACAAACGAGATAAAAAAAAGGGGGGCGGGGAAGGGAATAGCCGATATCAAAGTTGGATAGGACCGAAGGGCCAGCTGCCCGTATGCGCCTTTCGATGCTCGTCGATCGGAACCAAGATGATGACGATGTGGACGCCGAGCACGAGACGTATACCATCGTTAAGGCTAGGCCCTTTTTTTCACTTCGGTTACGCCAATTACACCGAAACGCCATTAAATATTTTTGGCCTCACGCCCTTATTCCTCACATATATTTATGTATGGATACATGGATCAGATACTACGTACGTGCATGGACTGAAAAAATGACGAAGTTTGCATCGTTGAAATACAACGAATATGATCTTTTTAAAATTTTTTTTATTTTCCTTGGCATATTTGAATTACGAAAATTATACCAATATTTCTTGGAATTTCCATTTATCTAATTTGGAAGTTGAAATATTATTCAGATGTTTCCATCGTTGGAATTAAATATAGACGATTTGTTTCTTATTTTTCGAATTTTCTTTGGCACTATTTGAGCTACAAAAATAGTGCAAACCATTATTTGAAATTCCATTTAACTAATGCAAAAATTAGAAGCCATTTGAATGTTTGCATTGTTCGATGCGAACGAAAATGTTTTTTTTTTCTATGTTTCAAGTTTACTTTGGCACAATTCGGGATACGAAAATCATGCAACCATTTGTTTGAATTCCCAGCAAATTACGACAATCCTGCCATACATGATAATGAATAATAATATAAATACATAATCGAAATAAGTAATTGCGTTGCTTTTCAATTATGAAAACTTCAGAGCTATGTGAAGGAAGTAGCCAATAGCTGTGGAGACTCCTTGTAATCAGGACTGCGTCACTTTAAGAGAATTTCAATTTGCCAAAACTCGTTCGAGCGGACGTTCACAAAACTTTCACTCCACTCTCATTTTCACCGGCCCTTTGATATTTCCTCTCAGCCCTTCTCATCGTATATAACATTACGTACTCTTCCCTTTCTCTCTTACTTTCTATCTCGAAGAGAGTTTACGTTCCATTTATCAGGCTCGTTTGAGAACGCAATTTAAGGGTCCAGGTGAATGTAATCCGTACGAGAGAGTGCCCCTTTTTTACTCTTCGATAATATTCCGAACTGGCAGATAGCCCTCTTTTTCCCCACTCCCCACGTAATGCGAAAAACCCGATATGATCGGGAATTCGCATTAAAAAGCCTTCCAAGTGAGGGTCCGTTATCGTAACGAGAGGATCTGCGTTAAGTCGGTGGCAATTTATTAAATGGCGTCAGCGTGCAGAAAAAAAATGTTCAACTTTGCCAAGAGCCTCGGAATCAGTGTTCATTCGACGAGAGACGTTTGTTTGAGAGGATACGAAGGTTCTGTTTGACGTTGAGACAAATTATTAACGCGATTTCTCGACATTTACGATACCAAAAGAAAACTTGGTCAAAGCTGAGCCAGTGGTATCTATTTAAAGAAAAAACTCGTTCGTTCCATTTTTTCTTCTTAAAACTGTTTTTTTTTATTTATTAATAATATCTACATCATTTTTGCTGGAACGTCGAAAAAAATGAAATTCTTTTTAGCAACCCTAGTGTTAATAACAAGAAAGATGAATCAATCATAGCCGATATCCTACATGTAGGAATATCCACGTTCTTTTTTTTCAAATCAACCAAGTGGCTAAAATTACGCCCACAGTTGAGTCCCTCAAGTACAAAAGTTCTTCTCGAGATGGTTCATAAATGTTGTCTATTTACGTACAAATAGATGACAAAACGATTTTCCAATATTCTTATTCAACCCTAGAAAATAATTTGTTTTCAATAACAAATAACATTCCCCACAAAATCAAACAAAAGAAATGATAAACCAATCTGTAATTTCCATATTTGTTCCCGATGTCGCAGAAAAATCGAACCTTGTCTCGAAATGAACGACGGGTATGTTTTCGCAGAAAAAAAAACACAGAGACGAGATCATACAGCAGGTGCATCGTAGGTCAGCAAATTGCACCTGAAAATCGCAGCCTTTGCCGAGGAGGACCAATGAGAGACCTTACGCGACCGGACTTTACGATCATCGTCGATATCTCGTCGTGCGCCCGGCGAACGAAAAATCTCGTAACGACGTGGCTCTCGGACGCGTCAAAGCGGAACCGAAAAGTGCATCGTCGCGAAACCGTCATTGAGAAAGACCGAGTGAAATAATGACCGAGAAAACGAGAACGCCAACAAAGAGCCACGTGGATAACAATAATTATTGCACGTCAGCGTGCTTCAATTTTAGGGATAATTAAACGACGCGAGAACGATGGAGTGGAATGGCGAGGAAAGAGGGGAAGGGGGGTTGGAGGGGTCTTGAGGTACGCTGGAGAACGTTTCCTCATCACCTGCGGGATGCGAAGAGGAACTGTAAACGAAATCGTTCAGCTCTACCTGGTCTTCTCCTTATTTATTTTTTTTTCTTATTTCCGTTTCTTTTCTCTCCCTGCATACTCCGAATCTTCGAAAAATAAATTTGCCGAACTGATAACTTGAAATTTGCAAGTATTGAATGTTAATCGCTTTAACTCATCTGATGGGAAAAGATGAGGGCTTAATGACGATGAAGTTTGCCTCGAATTTTCTTCATTTTTTATACACTTATTTTGATCATTATCCAGAAATATGTTTTTATGAAAAACTGAGATTGTGAATTTTTTATAAAAATTCAAAAAATAAATGAAATTCTAAGATGGATGGATTCTATGTTAAACGGGTACACAATGTTACTGATGAATGTCAATATTTTGAAGGATATTTTAATTTTTTTAATATCCATTCAGTAACAATATTTAAAACGATTTATAAAATTATTGAGGATTCGTCCTGACGAAAATTGGCGTAATCGAGAATCGATCATTTTCAAAAGAATCCAACCATGGAAACTTCGTGTGTCGAACATTGGATTCATTAAACGTCAAAATATATTGAAAGGATGTTCAGATTAATATTCCTCATTAATGCACGACCAAAGTTCGTTGGACCAGTCCTTCTATCGATTTATCGATGCGGAGGTGTAACATGGGGTAATCTAGTCGATGTAAAGTGGAAGGAACGATGAAAGTGAATAACAAAATTTTACATCTTTATGGTCCCCTCGAATTTATTCGTTCAGCATCGTTGCTCGATCTTTGGACAAAAAAGGAGGGCGAGATAGAAAGAACGAAAGGGAGAGAGAGACGGAGAGAGATGGGAAAAAGGGGCGAGAAGGGAAAGAGGGAGAAAGAGGGGAATAAGGCAGACGTTTGGCTCGCAGAACTATATAATCGCATTTTAGGATGGCGCCTTGGTACTTCAGCATCCTCCCTCGATGTCTCTATCCATCTTCACCTTCGCGAGAAACGTCGCCCGCACGACGTGAGCAAGGAGAGCATTGCCCAAGTGCGCAAATTGCATTCCATCAGCAGACAGTCCGTAGGAACGCTGCCGAACCGATCGACGCTGTTTAAATTGGAAAGCGGTCTTATTGCGTTCGCGGTGCTCGACGCTTTTGCGGGAATTAAGGGGATTGCGAATGAGCCATTTCTCTGAGTCCCGATTTCATTAAATGTAAAGTAAATTGGGGGGGGTAAAAGGATCGGGATTTTTAAACGCTATAATAATTTTTTTTAATACAACAACGTATTTATATTATATTGTGCTGGGATTTTGTTGCGTTCCTTCGTCACCATCATTTTTACCGATTTAGATAATAAATTCTTCTCATTCTTAAAATAACGTTGAAGCTTGCATCATTGGCATGCAAAAATTTGTTAATTTTTTTCATTCACATTTAAATTTATCAATTACATTATGCAAAGTTATCCCAAAAAAAAAATCATTTTGATCGAAGTTATGGAATGTTTTTTCCAAATTTGTTTTTGCAAAATCCATTTTTTCTCTTTACGCAATATCCGATTAAAGTAAATACCCACGAAAACGCTTAAATAATTTCCATACCCTAAAACCATCAAAACAGTTATTGAGCATTTGAAAAGGATTTGTTTGCTGATCATACCAGCTGCGAAAACGAATTATTTCTGAATGTAGTGAATTTCGTCATAGCTAATTAGAAATGTTCGAGTTTGATGTTATTAGTAGTCGATAATAACCAGTAATTGCCATTATGAATATATTTTCTTCAGGGTGGTACGATCTCCCAGGACTTAGTTGACAAGCGTATGAAAGCCGAGCAGAGAGATTCTTTGAGCAAATACAACTCTTGAATGTACATAAAAGGCATAACACTTAAATATCTACGGTACACATATCCCCCTGGCCAAACTAGCCCGATCCACGATCGTTGCTCTGTTTTTCAATCCGCTTATGCATATGTATTTCTTCTTCGAGAATAACTAGATCATTGTGTATGCACGTGAGAAAAAAATGGCAGCAAGATGGTTGAACGAAGAATTCGTTCTCCTGTGAACGAAAGTGACACATAGAAATGGAAATACGGTGAGTGTCGAAAAAAAAAACGAAGGGAGGGTCCTTTAGGTACTCAAGAGAGGATCTACAAGTTATTTCTAAGCTTTACACCAGTTTCGCGAGATTTCCCCTCTCCGAATCATTCTTGCGAATCGTTCTCGCCTTCTTAAGCGTCAATT
Source organism: Ophioninae sp. B BG-2022a (assembly GCA_030522765.1). Lineage (NCBI taxonomy): Eukaryota > Metazoa > Arthropoda > Insecta > Hymenoptera > Ichneumonidae > Ophioninae sp. B BG-2022a. The sequence continues at coordinate 25,042 of JAPYZJ010000348.1, forward strand.
CTCGCAATGAATTTTAGATACATATTTGCATATGTACATACGAATTTGCACACGTATTTAACACGTTCAAAAAATAGAAAGCACAAATTTATTCCTGTCCTAATCCAACTATTAAGTCACCAATCACTTACTGCAAACATTTTTTTTTCGACGTTAGAGTTTGCATCGTTGGAACGCAGCGATTAAACACCTTTTTTGTACGATTTGTCCCAAACTTTTTTGTAAATTATAGCCAAAAATTCTCTAATTAAAATTTGTTAAAATATTGAAGGAATTTGTGCAGCTACAAAAAAAATTTAAGCGAAAAATATTTTATTAATTCAAAAGAATTTATTTCCATTGTTTTCTCGCGATGCAAACATTGATTATATTCATTATCGAACAAGTGACATGAAAGTCGTAGTGAAACTAAAAAGGTCGAATTTAAGGTTCTGATTTTCTTTACACTCACTTTGGTGGTTAAAGTTTATTTTTAATTGTATGACGAAACGCAATGATAAATAAAAGAAATTTCATGCTTAGTAGACACGTGTCACCTAGTGTGAGAAAAAGAAAACGAAGGAGAGAGAAGAGAGACGTGATTTTTTATAATATTCACTCCTGAAGTTTCGGTTTCGCCATATTTAATGGGAGCTCTTTCGATGGCTGCGCAAATACTGTTGTATCATCACTCGCAATATCGACCCTACTTCAAACCTGATTATTTATTGTTACTCAGTATACCTGTTTGAGAGATCGCAAGATTTCTCAAAGTCGATCGCCTGCCTTGCTGTCATTGTCATGCAGCAGTTCAACAAAATCCGGTTACATTGTTAGCCTTAGCCCAAAACGTGCACGGTTGAAGGGACGAGAAAATTATTTCGGGGAGTACATTAGTTATTAAAATATGATAATTGTTGTGGGATGAGGATGATCAAATTTCGTAAATTCGAATGACAGAAAGCTCAGTAATTATTCTAAGACGTTTTAATGATTTTCATGGTACAAATCTGCCACCGGAATTCAAGAAAATAAGAAAAATAAGAGACGCTGAAATGCGATAAAAACAGGGGGTTTGAAGTTTACAAAGTTCCAATGCAACGAAAATAATTAATTGAAAACGGCTCGATGTTGTTTGAACAAAAAATCTTTATTATTACATGATAATAATTCCTTCAATTCTCACTTAGAAATATAGTATGAAATAAATCGTAACAACCGAAAATATTGAAAAAAAATGAAATTAAACAAATTTCGTTGCAACGATGCAAACTTCAAGTTGATATAAAAATTAATTCTATTATTCGCGCACTATTGACTATTCAATAGTGCGAATAATAATTCGCACTATTGAATAGTCAATATTCAAAAAACCGAATAATAATAAAAATAAAAGACGCTCCGAAGTCACTTTCCATTGTACTTTACTGATCGTAAGTGTACTGATTGCAATTACGTATGTTACAAAATTGTAGAGTCCGTGCCAGCGCATTGATTGAATTTTCAAAATATTCAGAGACGCAGACCGCGACCGTTGAATCGCGATTTGTTTTTTCTTCGTCATAGGTGACTCACCGATGCAACAAGTGGATTTCTCATACGTGCGTGCACCGCACGAATACTTCAAACTCAACCTCTTGCAAAAAAAGGGTAGAAACGAAGGGCTGAGGAAAAATTTGAAGAAAGACGTTTGAGCGATCATCGTTCTCGTGTTGGCTTCGTATATACGCGATAAAGAATAAGAAGAGGAGGAAGACGAAAAAAGATGAGGAGTAGGGTTGAGGCGCAGAATTGGTTTGACGAACGAAGGGCTGAGGGTTTGGGGAGGAGATGAAGCACGAGGTCGGCACGCGCCGCATGCAACGATTCTCGTTCAAACCCTGAGAGGGGATAAAATGTTGGCGAGGGGGGAAGGGATGAGAGAAATAAAGAGGAGGGAAGAACGAGAAAGATAGCAACTGCAGCAGCCTCAATGAGAAAGGGTGTGCATGTGTGTGCGCTGTATGCAGTCTATATCTGTGACTCAGTTCACGTATTCGTGAAACGAGTGGACGGTAATCCACAAAAAGAAAAAAAAGGTACAAACATTCTTTTTTTTTTTATGACGTTGCTGTATCCGAAAAACGCAAATTTTTGCCAACGATATTCACGAGTTTGCATCGTCAAGGTTCAACAAAAACGATTGTTTTTTCATTTCGCAAACTTTCATCGATAGATTTGAAAGTTGCAAAAGAAATTTGAAGTTATCGAAGTCACGGAAACATTTTTTGGTTTTCTTGTTTACCGATCTACGTCAAGTATAAAATCAAATCTTTTAACATGATATTGAAGTCTGCTTCGTGAGATGGCAAGATTCTCCTTCGACTTCCAAAATTCTCTTCCGTCAACTTGAGCTATATAACTGATGCAGTTTTTTAAAGATTCTCATAAACCAATCTATAATCCGAATATGTAAATATGATAAAAATAACAAATTTAACGAGATAAACTAAAAAAATAATAATTCGTTGCGTTCTATGAAAAGTCCATTTTAGGAGCCCTGATTAATGTTCCCCGTGTAAAATTCAGTTTGAAAAAAAAAAAGGAAAGAACAAGAATTTTCGTACTGGGGAAGCAAGTATCAACCCTGTCGTAATTCACCTTGCGTACGGAGGGTACGGATGTTTAAATGATTTTCGCAAGTGCACGAGCTTCCATGCAATTCGGGGGTAATGCACACGAGTGCATTTATGTCCGTGGTGTGGTGCATAAGCAATTGAAGGGGGGTAATACCCAGAGGCGTGAGGCTGACTGTGCATAAAAAAGAAAGGGGCGAGGGGCAGCTTTCGTGCTACCTGTTAACGTCGCACAGCTCAATTGCAACCGCGTACAGTGGGCCTGATGCATTTATGCATCCGGTGCAGTTACCGTAACACACGTCAACCGCAGAGAGGAGTAGAGAAAGAAAACAAACGGTCGTAACCAACTTGTACGATACGTGGACGAGTGGTTGTACTAACGCCCTTTTTGCCCCTTCAAAACTCGATACATGTACACTCGTATTTACGATGCTTGCGATCCTCGCGCAACGCTGCCTTGTTATGCAAAAACGAAAAGTGCAACCCCTTCGAGTACGCGCGAGCCTCGTACGGGTGAAGGGTGGCGAAATCAGGGATTGCACCGAGCCCCATGTGCATCAACAGTTCACGAGGGCACGATTATCGCCCGATGCACCTACGCTTAAACGCGTTTATGTACCAATGCTTGCGAAATGGTGCATACGAGAAATACTCGTGGATCAACCGAGGGTGCATTTTTTTAATGCACTTATAGAGCTACAGGTGGAATTCACTCGGAATCGTAGGGAGAAAGGATTATTACGCGTGACAAACTTGATTCGTACGTCAGTTTTGCCTCCTCTAGTCTATGTGACGAATCGAGTTTGCAAAACTACCGCAGTTATGCCACTTGAGGCAAATCAGATATCAATCCTCATTCATACGATAATTGCTCAACAATTTTTTTCGGATAGAGACGAATGCGATGATGACGTGTTGGAACGTAGTTTCAATTTTCGAAATAATATTCTGATTAATAGGATCACTAAAATCCAAAGCTAGAATTTCCTCAAAATATATTTTGCGTAAGAGGAAAAATAAGGCAGAATTTTTCGTTGCTTCCGAATAAAGCTCGAGGCGTTCACAGAGGAAAAAAATAAAATGTTTTCTCTTTCAATTATTTTTTCTTTTTGTTGGGTGCTGAACATTGTGATTTTTTTTTCTTTTCTTGAATTCTGAAGAACGTTTTTTTTCAGGAGTTTTCAGAATACTCCGTTAAAATAGAATGATATTTTTGCAATATTTTTTGTAGACTGAAAAATGGTTTTTAATTTTTTTCATTCGGTTTTTCTTTTTGTGGGTTCCGAAAAATGTTTTTTTTTAGAAGTCATTAGAATATTCCGTTTGTTTTTGTTTCTTCCAAATTCTTTACATGTACCACGAAAAAAAAAAGTTAATTTACAGTAACTCGGTGTACAACGATCGCAAGAAGGCGCCACAGAGTGGATATTTATATGCAAACGAAAGGAGAGGAGAAGTGGGCGTGAGTGTTATACACTCCGGTCTGAATGAGACTCTCGCCTCGGAGAAATCGATCGAGACTCCGTATCGCGAGATAATACGAGCGCACGTGAAGATCGGTGAATAAAGGATGAAAAAAAGGAGAAAAAGAAGGGTTGAACCACCGCTACTGCACGCAGCGCGCGTGCATGGAAATACGGCGGTGAGGCCAGTCTGACGTTGATGCATCGCGAATTCGTGGCCGGTTGGTGTGTACAGGTTTTTCCACGTTAAATCGATAAAAAAAATATATATTGAAATGCAATTGAAATCCATCATTGAAATATTGACATACATCGTTCAAACTCAATTGTTTTTTATATTCCATCTTCATTGAATCTTTCATCAATTTATTATTATTATTATTGAAAGCCTTCTTGCAAATTCATAACACGAATTTTTAACGAAAATACGTAAAAACGTTCGGTGGATTTTCTCAGAAATTCTAGGCTGTGTATCACTAAAACAAAGAATTTTTGTCAGTTAAAGATAATCTTTATACGTTTGTCATAAAAAGTGTTGGTTTACTTTTTTCCGTGATATGCTTAATGACCACGTCCAAAAACAATAATCATAAGTATTCGAGATCGAATCACATTGAAGTATTCACAGTTAGATTAATTAATCATCAATAACATAATAATAATGATACGTGATTTTGTTCATTTTTTATTTTTTATTTCCATCTTAAAACAAAAACTTCTTTCAAACTGAGGTGGTAAAATTTCTAGGAAGCTTCTGAAGAAACCTTTGGAAAATTGTTACATCCCGAATCAACCAAAAAAGAGAAAATTAAAAGTATTTTATTTGGGTTGCAGCTAACTTGAACATCGTGGATTAAAAAACATGGATTTTATTTTTTTTTTTTTCTAAACTATTCGTTCCGTCAAGATACTTTGAACCCTTGTTTTTTTTTTAACTTGATGGTTTTTCCGAAAGACGTTTAACCAGAAGTTTCAGAAAAATATATCGTCCTAAAAATAATTCGATTTTGGAAGAAATTTGTTTTGCTTGAAAATTCAATATCGTTGTTGCAAACCATTCGCAATTTTGTTTCGTGAAAAGACTCGTGAGATTACAAGTATACGTACGTACATTTACGTACACGCACATTCGCCGAATTTGCAAGGGAGCACAAACAATAATGCTGACACAGCACGTGTCTGCTCCACCAATGCATTGTGTGGTCGGGGCAGTCTTGTTGTGTGGCAAAGTGTACAAAACTTAGTGGCAACGGCTTCGCTGCCAATCGAAAGGTTCGGTACCTCTGTGGCCTCGTTTCAACCATATGGATAACCGTGTCCTTGAACAGTTTCACAAGGTTCACGAATTTCGCGGATTCTCGATAAAGGACTGATCGATGTTTTGTACAGAGCGCAGCAACTATCAATTCAATTGTCTAAAATTTGCAATATTAACATGCGAAGAAATTGTTTTTTGATGGCAGGCTAAAACTGGAAAATCTGTTCCAAATTTTTTCCGAATTCTCATCATAAATCTACTAGAAAATATCGAATTTTTTTGTCAACTATAGAATACTATAAAAATTAAAATACCGAACACATTTTTATTACGTCCCAAAAATATTATTCTCAACTACATTCCTATAGTAAAAGATTCAAAAAGATACTAAAAAATACTTTACAAGATTAAAAGTACTCAAAATTGGATTATTGCAACTCCAAGATAATAAGTTTCTCCCAGTAGCCCAAATTTTTCACTATGTTGATGGCAAACGTAATTTTGAATCTTCATTGTTTACCTATTTGCAATTACCCAAATTTGCAAGATTTTTGTCGATCCTTAAAACGGCGATATTAAAAATAAAAAATGATAATTATTTCGTAATTATCAATAACCATCTTTAATTATCATTATTTGATTAACGACAATTTATTTGTTACAACAATTTTGTTTTCAATATACAATAAAATAAGCAACAATAAGTTTTCGTTTAATTACAATAATTATATCTTCACCGTTGTCTTTAAAAAGGTCTTCAAAAATTCATTGTGAAATAAAAAAAATTCCTTGCACACGGTCTCAGGAAAATGTTGCAAACTATTATCCCTATCATTTTAGAATCCCTTGAGCTCACATATTGCGATCAACCATTCGGAGTAGGGTCAAACCCCAAGTAAGAAAAAACTAGTTTTCGCATTCCAGTTGTTCCCTTTTCACTCTCGTTTTTATTCATTCTATTTTCATTCATGCATTCGCGAGCCCCTTTTCCTGCATCTTTGCCCCTTGCGAGTTTCTCGGGCGAGCATCATTATTGTCTCCTATCCGTAAGATTGCTCGCATCAGTACGTTGCGTGTCGTATTTACATTTGAAACATATCGGTTCGTATGGAAATTAATGCCGAACGGCATGACTCAAAAACTTGGTTGTATGCTCGTCGGTTCGGCGGTTCAAATCATCGCGTTAAAAATATGTAGCAATATCGGATGCATAGTTTCGAGTGCTTAGGGAGATCGAGGAACGTGTCAAGTGAGCCACTCGACGATTCGCAATGCGCGTCGAAAAAATCATCTTTTTATTTCCTTTTACTGCATGGAGTTTCTTTTTATCTACAGAGTTAAAAAATTCATCAGCCCCGGTTCCTCAATCAACGTTGGTGCCTTTTTCATTCAAAAGAAAAAGTTTCCCACGGTGAAAATTTTAAAAAATTATGTTGAACTTTGAATAGTGAGGATGCAACAAAAATTGTTTTTCTTTTTCGTTTATTTTTTAATTTTTCTTTCGTGCAATCGAGCTACGAACATTTTGCAAACATAGTGAATTCTCATTGAGTTAGTAACGAAATTTCCGCCATATTTGATTTTGGAAAATAATAAAAATAGGTGAAAAAAGAAATTTGTTGTGTTATAATCATTTATATTTTTAACATTAGAATGAATATTTAACAACGTTCTTTCCAGCTTGTTTCAGTTTTAAAACACGGTTAAAGGATATTCAAAAATTAAACTAAATGTAGGCGAAATTGAATAAAATGTAGAACGAAGACAGTAAAAATGGTAAATCTACGTTTTACATGCAAACGTAACCAATAATTCATATTATACCACCATACACCTAAGGCTGTTTCATATTGTTCCAAATATGGGATAAGATAGTAAACCGATCTTTCATTAAAAAATATACACTTCATGTCCAAAGCAGGAATAATTGATAGTTTGGATTCGAAAAATCACTGAATGTACATTAAATGAAAAAAAAAAAATAATAATCGTTGGAACTCAAAATTGAAATGACTTTTTAAATAATTGTTATAACAGCTATTAAAAATATGTTTTTAAAGAGAAATTAAAAATTTATTGAAAACGAGTATCCTTCTTTTTTTTTGTTTCGTTATAAAAACTTTTTTCGTGCCAATTAGTCAGTGCAACAGTGTGGAAAAATCATGAGTATGAAGTGCTCCAAGAAGGGAGGAGGAATTGGGGAATACGAGATCGAAGAGGGTCCTATCGGGGCGCGCGAGAGAATGCCAGTTGCTGCGTGGCACGAGCTCGGAAACTATCGAGAAGGAACGAATGCCGAGGTCTGCAGGGTCTTCCCCATATAATGTACGTTGCTTGGTCGACGTCGTTGGGTTCGGTGAGCTTACCGGCGCTATGCTATATCGACTAAGAAATTCTCTCACATATTCAGACACACGTACAAATATTCGCCTCCGTGAATGTACATGAAGGCAGGTGCCACGCTTTTTCGGCAATACCTCTCGTGGAGAACGAATGCGAGGGGCTGATCGTTGTTGGCTCGAGTCATGCGAATGCAGAGGCTCCCAAATAAGACGTTCAACGTGCACACTGGCAGATTGCATTTTAATTGAATGAAAAATTTACTTTCATTGAAATGAAATTTCAATTACTTCGATGCTATTTAATTTAATCTCGTTGCCGAGTCACTCGAAGTAAACAAATCTCGGCACAATTAGATTTTACAAATTTTTACCACCAAGCTTGCATCGTGAAGTGTAAATATTGTTTTTCCATTTTTTTTTACTTTAGGTTTCAACTGGATTTTTTAGGTACACTTGGATTTGAAAAAATGCAGATTTATGTTAATCATTATTGTTCATTGAAAAATTTCTAAAGTTTCTGATTGAGAAATTGAAAAAAAAGTTTATCATTTCGTGGTTGAAAAATTTGAAAAAAATTGTTCTGATATTGAGATTAGAAAAAAATATAATTAATAAATTAGTCAGAAATTAGAGTACTTTAGATTTTCCAATTTACGAATAAAAATAATTTTCCAATCGAGAAATTAGAAAGAATTTAAATTAGTTTTTCATGGCATCATTCCAAGAAAGAGTATCGATCGTTGTTTGTGTTTATTTGATAAGAAACCTATCAGATGGCAATAAAGATTCGCTTGACTGGACTCGTACTCGTTCGTGACAAGCCAGTTCGGAAAAGAACAAATATATTTTATAAATTAAATAAATTCCTCCCTGTCCGAATGAATGTGTGTGTGAAAAAGAACAAGAATTCAAAAATTGTGCTTATTGACTGAATATCTTTTACGGAAAATATCAAATCCACTGAATTGAAGAAAGGCATCAAATAAATATATATTATGAAAAGAATAATGGAGATCAATATCAATGATTTCCATCAGCTTCAAAATGCAAATTGAAAAAAAGGGCGGTATTGAGTTCCACTGCAGTTATACGCGCGATGTTTTTTATTGCCACACTTCAGCACTCGCGATGGTTTTAAACTACCTCCGGTGCTGTTGCCAATTGTGTGCCACAGTTATCGGTATTTTTCTCTCTTTCGCTCTCCATTTCTGTTCCGTCTGTCTTTCTCCTTTTCTCTCTCCCTTCGACTCTGTTGCTTCTTCTTTTTCTCGCTCACTTTTTATCCATTTGCCTGGCTCGGGGGCACGTGTCCGATTATCCTCCTAATTATCCTGGCATTACACGCGATCTCGTTTGATACAGGCCGTAAAAGTGTTGATCACCACGTCAAAATTGTAGAATTATTGTTCTATATCGTACATTCGCATCGTCTCAATTACACCCTATTCCCCTTCAGCAGAATCGACGCAGTGGCCAGCAAAACTTTTATAAATCCCCGTGAAAACGCGAGCATGCATAGACCCCCTTAATGAACCAGCGATCGCCCATCGCGATCAGATTGACACTTCCAACGTTGGAATGCAACGAAAATCATTATTTTTTAATTACCACCATTCACTTTTAAAAATGTTCTTTATGAAAAAATCCCTGATTATATTACATAACATTCATTGGAAAATGTGGAACTCGAGAGTGAAAAATATTTTTTGCAAAACACTAGAAACGAGGAATTGAAAGAATAAAAAAAAAAATTCGTTGCTACGCTGCAACGATGAAAACTTCGGAACCGTCGATCGCGACTAATCGATCTCTGTCAACTTTTCTAGAGTTGTTTCAAAGAATTCTTGACGAAAAATTTCACAAGAATATTTCGATTTTCTCGCTGATAAATTCTCGCCATCGTCGTAGTTGACAGTGCATCGAAAATAAAAATACTACGATGTACAGACATCGTCTCGGGGTGAAACAACGAAAAATGAAAAAGTATACAAACAAAACTTTCGACTCACCGTTTTTTGGTGCCGCTTGCTACAGATGGCTCGACGACCAGTGCAAATCCAAGATAGGTGTATCCTGAAATCGAAGAAAGGACAAGGTTCAAAAATATTCACCCCAGTGATAGCAACTGGAAGTTGCAAATTTCGGGTGCAACTCCATTGAAAAAAAAACAAGATTTTGCGCCATTTTTCGTCTCCAAATTAATATTTATCGAAAAAATAGGGTTTTAGAATATTTGAAAAATGATATGTTTCATTGAACAAAATTACGTTAAAGCTTGTATTCTCCGCGACAAGAATGAAGTCCTGTTATATTCTCAAATTTGTGTGCTGGTTTAGTCTGAAAGAATTGAAAAACCTGAAACCCAAACGGCTGGAAAGAATTAAAAAGTCTGAATGAATTGAAAAGGACGATCCAAACTCCAACGTCATATCACCGATGCAAGACTCAACGTAATATAAACTATTATCCACACAATATCATATAAATGATGCAAATATCAAATTCTACGTAATATTAACGACCCAAACTTCAACATCAAACCAATCAGGCAAACATCAACGCCATGTCAACAATCCAAACTTCACCATCGTATACACGATGCAAACACAAACATGACATCAACGATCCAATCATCAACTTCGTATCATCAAAATCATCATGGACACCTTTTTTTCTTCCCACCCCTCAAAAAGTCAATTCAATCCTGACGTACATATATTTGTAACCTAAAAAAATCATAACGCTCATCGAGAGAGTAAAATTGTTGTTTCCAGCTGACATTCGACTTCGTTCCTTCTTTCTCCCCCGTACAAGCCTCGTCACCCCAGCATCTGACGTTACAATCGCCTGGACAACGACACGGAAGATTTTTCCCATGGAAAAGAAAACGAGCGTGCATCGGCTCTCGAACTATAAAAGTATATTAATACCGGTTTGAGCGTACTCGTAATACTTGTCGAGAGCGAATGTGTGCCCTCGCGTCAAACCGGAAAAGCACCTATGCTTCCGGGTTGCCAGTATGAGGCGGTTACCGCACGTGCACGTTCGTCGAACGAAGTCCGCGATGGGCGCTAGATGAAGAGAGACGTATACTCGGACAAAGGTGCACACGAATGCATGAGCGAGTACGCAAAGTGAGGCTGAATTGAAGAATCGCCGGAGCAACGTGTGCCCTGGCTTGACCACTTGGGTCGTCGACTCTCGGCTAGTTTTCTACTCACGACACATCTAGTTTCGTTCCCTAGTCATATTCTAATCAGGTTCAAGAGGTTATGAGAAAGTATCGGTGAACCGGGTCTCGCGATTTTTTTTTTCTCTTGTCCTCTTTCTTTTCCTCTTTCGACCACTCATTCTTCGGTGCTCTTGGATTATTATGCATGAAAAAAAAAAGAAACAACAAAAAGAAGAAAAAAAAAAAGAAAAGTATGTTCTTGTTAACCGAGAATACGCGGAGATACATAGATGCGATTCAAGACGTGTTGGTGGTATTCTTACGAAGGAATATAAACGTCCCAACGGGTGGCTCAACGAGTCTCGTTATATTGAGTTAGACGTTGAGAGAGGGAGGAAGGGTGAGCCGAGGGATGCGCGAAGGAACGACTTGTTATCCACTCGTATTTCCTCTTCTTTATCTATACACCCTGCGCCAGGTGTCTCAAATAGCCAGTCCACTATGTACATGTGTCAGGACTATAATCCTGGCTTACGTGCATTTCGCTATATACGCTTGTACATCCGGGGTTCATCCACCATCCACTGTCCTTTTTTTATACGTTGTAGAATATATTACCCTATTTTGTTTTTTCAGGACCTTTCGAGGCTGTGTTTAGGATCGATTTGGTGATCGATTCGATGAGAAGAATTGGGAAAACGGGTGGAAGGACGTTCTCAGCTGGAACAAACGCGCCGGTCAGGAAAGGGATGCTTCTGGTCGAGAAATGTTTTGTCTCTTGAATGAAGATCGGAAAATGGAATCTGTCAGTTTGTGGATTTATTTGTCAGTGATTGAATGGTTGCGATTCAGGTTATTGCGCGCAGCTGATGCTTGAGATTATAGACTGCATTAGGGTGTTACGAAGATTCATCCTTGTTTCATATTGCTTTTTGTAGATTTTGCCTACGAGAAGTAGGCAGTTCGTTGAAACGCAACGAAAACTTCATAGAGTCATTTATTTGGCAATTATGAATCTCAGGGATCAAATTTCAAGTTTTTCAAAGAGAAAACTTTTCAGAGGACTATAGCTTGGATGTGTAAGAAATATCGAATGGTCGTTAAAAAGAGGAAATAAATAAATTAATCAAGATTTTCCTTTGCTTTCCAGTTGTGCAGAACAAACAAATATTGTTTAAAAATCCTTTGCCTATTTTTTAGGTAATGAGAAAAACAAAAATGTTATGGTGAATTTTAACTAGAATAACCACTGAAATTCTCTTTAACGCACAATAACTTTTTCACCATTTACATCTTATGTATATCGCACAAAATCAATAATGGACAAAAATCGACATCGAAAAAACTGCATTTAGGCCAACATTTTTTCTTTATATTTCCATTTCCCATCTTTAGTATTTCCATCACTATTTTTCTTATACTTGCATTCTATATATGGAAACAAGTATTAAGAAAAGAAATTCATTTATACAAAAATAAATTCATTCCTATTTTCAAACATTCATTTATCCATATTTACGTAAAGTACATTAAAAAAAAATTTCTCTTGAAATATAATAATTTTCATTGCACCTCAACGTTGCAAACGTTCACCCCATAAGAACTGCATCAATAATTCCAATACCTCGAAAATTGGCGTAGCCACAGAGTGAGAGAAATGGAATGATAGAGCTGCGTGTGAAACGTTCAGGATCATTGTCCCCAAGAAGTGACGAAGGAGAAAGAGAAGGAGAGTGACGCACGAGTGAAAGAGTGAGATTTAAAAAAAAAGGGGCAGCAGTGATGACCAGTAGATGGCTACTTAGAACGTGCCGTGTCAAATCCCCCCTCCTGGTTTCACCGGAGACATCGACTTAATATTATATATATAATATTCGTAAAGTGTTGTATCTACATAGTAGCCGAGCTTGTAGTCAGAAATACGCGACATAAACAGGTTTTTCGTGACCAGCGGAACGATTTGACGAGCCACCACGGTCATCTCCCCCCCCCCCCTCTTTCCTATTCCGTTTCTTGCATACATTTACGTACAGATGCTGATGAGAGAAAACGCGAAGAGAGGGGTGAGGGGGACGTATACGATGCGAGCTTCTAATACGAATTGTATTTCGAGAACGTCCAAACGGACCGCGGCTCAACGCAAATTTCACGCTCGATTTGTGCGCGGCTGCTTAGACAACGAGGGAAGCGCCGGTTCAGTTGGCACATCGGCTGAAGAGAAATCGCGAGTGATTTCGCCCGGGAGGGAACGACTCTTGTAAACGAGTTATATTTATTTTACAAGCTTTTATTTAATTTGATGTTCTGCGAGATGCAAAAAGGAAAATCGATCGTTTACAGACATTTTTTTCTTGCATGGGTCTAAGAAATGACGATGCATGATTGAGCTGAGAAAAAAAATTTCATGGAATTATCAACGGTTAATGCAATGAGATCAAGCGCGTCTTCAACCTTTGAGAAAAGTTTCAAATTTCGTTGTAATTTTCGTAGATTATAGCTGCTGGAAAAATATATGGTTCAAAAAATTACAGCAGGCTAGAAAAATCACAAATTTTAGGCTACGAAGATCACAAAGGTTTAATGAACTTTTTCAATTTTCAAAAAGATAATTAGATCATTTTAATCTGTCCAAAAAGATCGATGGTTAAAAAAAAGCATTCGAACGATTTGAACATACAGTTGAAATTTGGGTTTCAACGTTGAATCGCTCGTACGCAAGTGGTACAATCAATTATCATCGATTACTCTATATTTACTTTTTTGTTGAAAATATTAAATCATTCAAACATTTCACCTCATGATTATTAGAAGATTTACCAATTGAATTGAACTTATAATTTATTACTATTAATGTTTGGACTTCGGTTTGCAATAAACTTCTGATCGTTATGAAAATGAAAAGAATAGAATAAAACGATGGAAGAACCTTTCAATCACGTTGAAACTTCCGTGTCCCGTTTGACCATTTCAAGTCCCACGATCCTAAATTTCTCTTGGAATTAACGTTATACACCAATATCCGTCCATGAAACGGTTGTGTATCTATATTCCTTGGTTCAAGAAAAAGAAACTGGAGCCATTGCTACACCGAGAAACAGGATCGATCTAGGCAGGATGTCCAAAGAATTGGTCGTCTATTTCGAAGTGAGAAGCTCCTCCGCATCGGGGACTTTCACGTGGTGCTACGAAGACACCCGTTGTACCATGAAGACGATAGGGTCTATGCTTACATGTGTGTATAAAACGTGTAAGCATGGGGCGTGTGCGAGGGTTCCGCTAAGAAATGCAGAAACAGCAGTTGCTATGCTAGGTGGATATGCCCTCTCCCTCCGCCGCGCGTGTTCTCAGTGGTTCCGTGTACGAAGCACACACGTTCGACGAATGAGATCCTAACCCAGCATTCTCCCAAAATTTTCAAGGCTCACTTTTACGCAGGCGTGTATCCTTGTGTGTCCGAAACTCCCGCGGTGATGCGTGAGTGTACGCACGCATATTTCGGTTTCCTGTGTGCGCCGGAAGATGCGTGTAGGGACGCAGCCACGAAAATTTGAGGGAGTATGTTTCGAAGGGAAAGAAGTATCGCGGCAGTTCCGAGGGAGAGCAAGAGAGATGAATTAGGAGAGTTAGGGGAAGAGCAAAACAGAGAAAGAGAGAAAGAGAAAGAGTGGTGGATAAAGGGGAGAGAAGGGTACCGAAGGGGGATTTTTCGTCTGGTTATCTTGCCAGAAGCGTTGGTAGGAGCGAAACAACCGAAAAGGAACGAAGAGGGGATAAGGGATGGTAAGGAGGGGTGAACCCGGGAGTTCGAAGCCCAGGGCGGAACGGGGCTTGAGCGAGTTTTGGAGCCTACATGGATGAAAAGAGACGGAAAGAGAAGGAAGAGGCGGTGGATGTGGGCTCGAGAGTAGGTTAGCAGGCTCCCCGAGGACGTAGGGGAATTGTCCTGGCGACCGAAGAGGACGGCAAGTGCCTTTTATATAGTGGGTCAGTACCTAGCCTCGTCGAACCTTCCACCACCATCCGGCAAGAGGCCCGAAGATCGGGGGCCTCAAGGTCTTTCGGCCCATGGTCTCCGTCTACCCGAACTCCCCTAAACCCTAGTACCGCCAGGTACTCACTCATACAACCGAACGAATAACTGCGCGTTTATTCACGTGTTGGCTAGGTTAGGTGAGTTTAGAAGGGGCCTCTGTATGTGTCGAAACGGCGTAAGCCACCTAATATGTATTCATTCCTCTCCTTTCTCTCTCGCACTCTTTTCTCTTTCTTTCCACTTCCTTCTAACCCTCTCCCGCACTCCCCTCGCATACTCTATCCCCCCCTCTCTCTCTCTCTCTCTCTCCCTCTCTTTCTGGTCACCCAACCCCACCCTTTCGTTTAGCAATCGTTCTATTTTACCGGCTCTTTTCGATTGCTCCGCAGACGCCCAATTTCGTCATTATCTCAGGCTCCAACTCGTAAAACAGTTTTCTGGTTGGCCAAATACGGACTCGAGGTTTTGCACGTTTTTCATGAATTTTGATATCGGTCCGCGAATGTACCGATTGCTTTAGGATCTGCCGGATAGCTGAAGATAACACCTGGCTTCATGGGTTCGGAGTTTACATTTTTCGAGTGCAACGAATTTTTTCATTCATTCAAATTATTTTTCATTAATATTCAAAATCAAATTTTGCGGAATTGTTGTTTATGACTGAATAAAAATACAAAGAAAACCTTTTCATAAATGACGATGCTCGAATCTCGCGAGAAAATGTTGGACATTGAAAAGAACAAGTGTGTAATCTCGACCATACAAACTTCAACTTCGTGGTATCTTCTAGGTATGGGAGGATCAGGAGGTTACGTTTGTCATGTTATCTTATGATTACGTCACTGTATGTTGCATTTTAGGCATTCTGGAGGACTACCATTTTACCCAAACCTTTTTAGCTTCTCTTCGCCAAAAATTCGTTTCGACACTTACTAGAAATATATGTAATGATAATGACAATTTATTCTAGAATAAATCACTGAAATTTTTCATTTAATACGTGCTAGAAAAGTTATAATGGAAATCAGTGTATATTCTTGAAGCAGCTTTCAACATTTGTTTCACTGGACGGCAATGTTACAAAAGTTGGGCTAAAAATACTGTATTGCGAATGACTTGCACAGTAAAAAATATATTTGGCGTACGTGTCACCGAAGCCATTGAAAACAGGTCATGAGTTCCGCATTACAATGTTCCGCACTGACGACTAGCCGTCTCAAAACATACAAGATAAACTATGCATGCATACAAACAGCGATATGAATCAATCCTTCCAAAACGTGTTTCACTATGTGTACGATTCTCTAGTTTTTGGAGTATATTCTTAGCGTTGTATTTCGTATCCTTAGAAATTGGGCATCTTTTGGGTGGAGCGCTAACAGGCTTTGCAAAAACAAACATTTTAATTGAATCTTCTCTTTGCAACGCTGTAATTTTATTGCGATGAAATTTGTACCACTGGAATTTAACGTGGAAAAATTATGTCAACTTATGGACCATTAATTAAAAAAACTTTCAAATTAATGAGTCTGGGATGCTCTATATCCTGAACGCTGTCTTTTTTTTTATCTATAGTCTCCAAGTTTACATCGTTGCTCAGCAACGATATATATTTTTGCATAGTTTTATTTGCCCCTTCTTTGTTTTGCACAATCAATTTTCTACATTTGAAATTTAGATTTATAAACAAGCGTAATAAAAAAATATTCGAAGAATTTTCTAAAAGATCATTTGTGGGAATTAATTCTTTAAATTAAATACTATTTTATCACTTTCGTTACATTCTAACGTCACAAATTTCAATCTAACTTATCGATTTATCCAAATGTGGTTCAAAGTACCCGCAAAAATGAATAAACAGGACTTTCAAAATTTTTCGAAAAACGGTTTTGTAACTCCTACATAAGAAAGAGGTCGATTGTGGGCGAAGTGCCACAAAAATTTGTCGGAAGCCGTGCTCCCTCTGGCCTTGTGGCATACTTCTCTTCTCTCAGTCTTCTTCATCTCTTCGTTCCCGCATATCCCTCTTACACGACCCACCGTCAGCCTCCCTCGCGGCGTGAGACTTCCCGGACAAAGAGGGCACACGAAGGAAGCACAATGGATTACTTAGGTGGGTAGGTTAGTTTGCCGAAAGACGCAATATTACGTGTACGGAGAGAAGAGAAAGAAAACGCGAGAGAAAGAGAGAAGGAGTAAGAGAGGGGAGGGGCGGAAGATGAGAGAAACCAAAAACGCTTGTCTGTTGCGAACGTACGTTAAGATAGGTCCTGACTCTGTGCTACATACAACGTACACCCCACTATATACAGGAATACAATGTATGTTTGATAGTATATCAAAATATATATATATAAATATATATATTGGGTTGCATTTTGTATCGTTGAAACGCAATGAGTTTTATTGCTATTTCTTAGTTTCATTATTATCCGATATTATATTTTGTTGACTTGTTGTGAACCGCAAAAAAAATCAGAAAAGTTCGTGGAATTTTTTAAATTCAAATTTGTCGATGAAAGTTTGTAATATAAAGAAAGAATCATCATTTTCACTGCATCACGACAATGCAAACTTCAATTTTGTATACATATATGTATGCCAGATTATAGAATATATTTAAAGTACAATTAATTTATTTGTGGATGTATACAAGTGGATAAAAAAAAGTATTTGGATACTTCGGTTTTTATAAATAATCTTTCGAAAAAAAATTAAGTGCTATAGAATACTTTTGTATCCGATAGCTTAAATGTACGTGTTATCTACTTATAAAAACCTTGATAGAAGACAAACAAATAAATAGAGCCAAATTATCAATGTCGTGTGGGTTTAAAAAATACTTTTTTATCTTACACACTTTTTTTAGAACAAAATAATCCTTGTATGGCTTATTTTTTTAATTGGAAAAAAATAAATTTTATATTGGAAACAGCAATGTATTTTTTGACATATCACCACAAAATGCCACAGTACAGTATATGATATCAGAAGAAACATCGATATATTTTGTTTTCAATTATCCATATCCCCACATATATTCGATTTTTCGAAAATATTGTTTTTTTTTTATGCCACTTCGACGTTGAATTTCGTTATTCATTCGTTTGATGAATCATTCGTTCGTAGCTTTAATAAGACGAAAGAGTGCATCGTTTCAGTGTTTTTAGGGTGATTGCAATGCGCGATATCACGTGGTAAAAAAAAACGTGAGTTTGGCTCCGCGCACAAAAAGCAAATGAGACGAACGATGAAAAAAAAAAAGTATTAACTCATCCGAAGAAAAGAATGGAGTCAAGAGATCAATTCAATCCGCTACTTCCTTTTTGCCACCGAGCCGCACATTCGACAAAGGATAGCCGCGTTCTCGGAAGGAATTTTCTACTTTTATATGTATATATGTGAACGAAAAGAGAACGGAGGTCTCGTGAGATGAACGAAGTCACAAGAATAAAAATAATGTATCCGTTCGTTCGGAGATTAATGGGGGTTCGTTCTCGGCCATATTTTTCTACCTGAAGAATTTCTGCGCTCGCGCTGTTTAAATATGAAGGTAGGAATACCAAACTCGACTGGAAATCCAACTTACGATGTCCTCCAATCCTGGGAGAAATAAATCATTTTCCATTATCGACCTTGAAAATCGTTACTATCAATCAGCAATTGAGTAAAGAAAAAAATTCTGCTCCTCGCTGTTCGAATTTAAAGGTAACTAGGGAATACCAAATTCGATTGGAAATCCAACTTACGATCAAAATTCCATTTTATGGATCAACAATTAAATGAACGTAATCGATAATTTCAATTAAGGAAAGGATGAAGGAAAAACGTATCAATTTTGGTAGCTGAATTGACACATCGATACACATCCCCAATTTTGTAAGAAGTCCTCCAATGCTTGGTCTCTTCATCCAAAGGGCCATTTTACGTCACCAGCGAACTTTTGTTTATACCAACTGGGGCAATAATAAGTAGCCCTCGCAGTGAGCTTCGCACCAGATTTAAATTTTTTTTTTTTGTTACGGCGAGTATTCCCTTCGGTTTCCTTGATAATAGCTCCCTCAAATCTTGCTGGGTTCAACACAGGGGGGATATTCGAGTCGAGGATTGCTCAGAGGGGTGCGCGCCCAGTCAACGACATGGGTGAATAATTCCACAATTGCGATTGGCCTCGCTTGCTCGTGCGAGTTCAATTCGGAACGTATGCTCCTCGTGAAATTTGAAAATTTGATCAATTTCCGGAGTACGCCGATCGTGATAACTGTCGGAAATTGTGACGACTCGATTACGAAATTTGGACATTTGCATTGTGGAAAGAACGTATCGAGAAAAATGTTTCAGATGATTTTCTTAACTCTCAGGACGAATGGTTTTCACATTCAAATCTATTATCTTTTCCTTTTTTTTTTAATTTTTTATTATTCCCTCATTATCTGGTCTGATTAATTATTCTAATTAAAGTTTGTAATTTTCTTTCTATTTTCTACACTTTTCATTATGCGTTCAGATGAATTATGATGAAAAGAATACGAGTTCTCAGTTGACAAGTTGTAATAGGGAATGGTAAAAATAATTTTTTGGAGAAATAGTGATAAATCGAAGTTTTTCGTTGGAAAGAGATCGTGTAAAATAGAGCTTTCCATTTTTTTTTTCATTCACGAATATTTCTACAAAATAAATTGTTTGGAGAACACATGAAAGAACAATTCTTTTTTCACAGCTTAAAAAGGGTTAAAAAATAGAAATAAAATCAGTTTGTCGATCGTTACGAAAAATACTTGTTATCATTATTTTTTTTTTGAAAATTGTACCAATAAAAATAGGCACGTTCTGGTATTTTTCAGTAACGTTAAATGTTCGTTGCAATATATGCATTGTACTTGAGCGGAGTTTCTGACAGTGCGGGAATTGACCGAGAGATAAAACATAGCTGTATCTTCTCGGATCTTGCTAGGGCTGCGTAAAAGGTTAATTATGTAAATAAAACTTGAGCGAATATTTTTTCACGAATCTTTCAATCCCCTCGTTCATGTTGCAAGACTATAAAGATATGTGGAATTTTCGTATGACCATGTACGCGTATATATTTATCTGCGTATGGTCGCGATTGGGGAGGGGGCAGGTGCGAAAATTTCGTTCGCTGGACGTGGCGAAAAAACGATTGGGAGAGCAGTTGCCAGCGTTCGTTGACACCTGTCGAATCTCTCGGATTTCTTGTCCATACACGTACATAAACATGTGCCAACGTACACCCTTATATACGAGGTTAAGATTTTTGTTTCCAGCAATCTGTTCTCCGCTCCATTCTCCCCGAATATACAAAAAAGGAAACGTGTTGTTCTCAATGGAATAAAATTTAATTTCATCCAAACAAACACTTATCGATTCGATCGAATTTCTGGAAAAAATAAACAAGAAAGTTGTCGAACCTTAACGAGTATTTTTTACAAGCAGTGTAAAGAGAAAGTGCATAAAGACTTTCTCACCTCAAAGTGTATTTTTCTGTTTGAGTTATAAGTAATTGGTATTTGTACATTTTAATACTATATTCGAAAAACAAAATTAATTCATTCGTTTTCCTCATCGTTCAAAAGAATACATGCCCTTTAAACGTCAACTGCAGATTTCCGATTATCTAAAAAAAATGTTAGATCGACTTTCAGTGACGTTGGAGTTTCCAACGTTCGAATACAAGGAGAATAATACGTTTCTTGAATTTTCAATTTTCTTGAATTTTTGTTGTTGCTCTATTTCCTATGAAAATTTTTCTGAATTCATAAAAAAAGGGTTTTGATAATAATTTATATACAGAAATGAAAAATAAAGAATAAAGTCGTTACGCTTCAACGAAACACACCTTCAACGTCATTTCCACGTGGGGTTGAAATTCGTATCGTTGGAACGGAACGAAAATCAATCCTTTTTAATGATTTTAATTATCTTAATATATCTTTAAAATATTTCGACATATTTTTATCGGACATTTTTAACTAAAAAAATTCCAAATAATGATTGTAATAAATAAATGAAATATTGATAAATAAAAAGTGATTGAAATCCAACTGTTAAAACTTGTAATTCACAATTTCCATTGCGATCGAAAAAAAATGAGTCGTGCTTTTGTCATACAAAATTGAATTACGTCATTTTATCGTCACTGACAATTACCTCATGATAATTCGTACCGACCAGCGCGCAACCAAAGTGAATATACCAAAAAATATTTCGACTTTTTCAAACACTCAAAGTTTATATGGGACAAAATAAATATTATATTATTAACTATGAAGCAGAAGAAAATTAGTAACTTTAATTAATCGCTGCGAGCTCTCGATTGTCAGTATTGTAATGAAGTATCGCTCGATAAGAGATAAGAAACATTGGGAATCAGGGCACGGTCACGCGTGGATATCCCTGTAACTGCTGCCAAAATTCTACTTTTGCCAGAGCATATGGCTCAGGCCGAGGGAACGTTATTTGCAAGAAGTCAATGTCCGCGTATCTAAGACAAACACGAACGAATCTTCCCGCCGTTTCTCGTCTTCGAACTCGGTTATTATAATACGAGCGAGTAGAGTACTCGTCTATTAGTACGATCGTATAACTATATCACGAAGAGAATTTCCATTGGAAAAAAAAATGAAAATCAGAGATACCTATATGTAAAGAAAATAATGCTCGTCTGTTTGCAAGCAGATGGTAATGCAGAAGGCATTGAAGCGTTAGGCGGCAAAAAAATGATTTTTCATTATTTTTCCAAAATACCTTTGGCAGATTTAAGTCATCAATATCCCGATGCAAACTTCGAGCAAAGTTCCATTTATTCATCATCCCAATTATTTCCCACCTATATCTCTCCTGCTATAATCTTAGGAAAAATTGAGTTCTTTCGTAGCGATATAAACGGAAGATGTACATTGTCAAACTTCGTTATTCAACATTCCTCGATTTGGCGGCCAAACGATCGGGATCGTTGAGCCAAGAAGTATGACTTATCAGCGTTTCGAAAGCACCCGAAAAATCATTCCGATATACACGGTTGGTCGGTCGGCACGTGACGCCTTCAATATCTCCTTTCATTCAAGTTGCCACGAATACTATGAGGATACTACACCTATATATATATGCGTGTAGCAATACGTGTGTAATACTACGTATACTACTGCTCGGGCTCTTTTTAACGGTGACACTCAAAAGCTAATGTATTAGTACGTAGGATCGAAGTCCACGACTTCCCTCGAGAGAACGAAGAGAGAACGAGAACGATTCGGTAACGTATATTAAGAGTGTCGTGAACCCGAATATACCGCGGGCTCGCGCGCGCGAGCACGTCGACGAGATAACGGTTTACATCTTGCGCTCTTCCCCCCTGCCCCTCAGAGGTTCTC
This sequence comes from Ophioninae sp. B BG-2022a, assembly GCA_030522765.1. NCBI lineage: Eukaryota > Metazoa > Arthropoda > Insecta > Hymenoptera > Ichneumonidae > Ophioninae sp. B BG-2022a. Next base: position 47,295 of record JAPYZJ010000348.1, read on the forward strand.
AAATAGCCCCTTTTTCGCGGTATTTCTCCAATTGACGAATTTTCGAAATTTTTTTTCAAAATTCAATTGTCCGGGTGGGCAGATGTGTTCACCGATAATTTAAGGAGTTTCTACTTGTTTCGAGAGCATCATCTTTATTCCAATCGTATTTGAGTACGTTTTGCTCGATGAACAGTGGTGGATTTCTTAAGATGATAATTCTCGAGGGACAGGGAGAGTTATCCATCGAGAAGTAACTCCGTCATTTATCGATTCTTTTGAGTCTATGGTATCTGAGGGAGAGGCCGAACAAATTAGGGTTGAAGTGTAAAATTTCGAGGAAAACGGGGCATGTAAACAAAAGTTCATTTTCGTTATGTTCCAAAGATGCGATAGAACTGAAAGATCCTTAATTTGTTTGAAGCAGTGAATAGTTAGACTTTCATATCGGGAAATATCGTTAGATTTCGATTGATAAAGAAAATGAAGTAACCGTAGGGAGATGATGGAATCGTTGGAACACAACGATGGTTTTTCTGATCTTTTTTGTTTTATATAGCGCTTTTCTAGAGATTGATAATATCTTATAAGAGTTTTTGCTGAAAGATGGACATTTCTTGCGAGAGTGGCAATGTTCGATCAAATGAATTGATTCGACGGTTTGAATTTTCGAGAAAAATAGACTCAACAAAAATATTCAATTTTTGTTGAGTTCGAAGAAAAAATATTCAATTTTTGTTGAGTTCAAAGAAAAAATATTCTATTTTTATTGAGTTCAACAAAAATATTCAATTTTTGTTGAGTCTATTTTCTAGTTTAATTTTTTTAAATACTTAAATCTCTTTCTTTTTAGACCGATCATTGTGTATAAACGTTCAAACTGCGATATGTCGAATCGCATTAAGAGCCCTGGTATATTACGAACGTTTCGTCGGTCATTTTTTTTCCACGCCGTTTACAAAGAAATGACCGATGAAAAGTCCGTAATGTGCGAGGGTTCTAAACGCGATCTGAAATATGGCAATTCGAACGTATATCCGCAATTGTCGGTCTAAGAAGAAAGAAAGAAAAAAAGAGAAATTAAGGTGGACGAACAAAAAGACGTTACGTCCCGGTGGCTATTTTGAAAGGTTCGCGTTGGTTTTAAGCCGTTCGCCGACAGTCCTTATGGCGGATGTGTTAGATATCCAGTGTACTCTATACGAGGAACGATGCGAAGAGGAAGAACCAGAGAAAGACAGAGAGAGAGAGAGAGAACGAGAGAGCGAGAGAGACGAGCAGAAACGATGGAAGAATGTGGCAGTTTCCTGTCGTCGACGACAACGACGAGGCGTCCTGTATAATCCCGCGACTCCCGGGGGCCATCGCCGTCCCTAATGCAGCGAATGTGTGGCCTCGTGTTTATGAGCAAAAGCCTCACCACCACTTTAACACTGGTGACACATGCCAGGGTGTCTAGATCAACACATGCGCACGGGCCACATAGTGATACTCCCTTTCGGAGCGACTCATCTCTCGGTTACGACCAACAGGGACTTTTCTCTTGATCTCCACCTCTCCCCCTCCCTCTCTTCCTCCGCTCTCACCCCCTTAACACAGTGTAGGTTATGTTCCTTGGTTACGAGGAACGAATAAAAAGAAGGTTACGCGGTTTACAAGATCCGCGAGGATAGCGAGAAGTGGCAAGAGAAAAGTAACAGCTCCGGCTATGAGGATCCTGTTGATGGCACCAAAATTGCCCCTTGGTGAATACCGTATTTAACTTCTTTTTTTTTTTGCCGCTGAAAATGTCAAAAAATGTGACGAACAACTTGAATTTCTCACTCGAAGAAACTCCTCGTTTTTTAATGAGTACGGTCATTTGTTTCCATATCATATCAAATGATATATATATATGTATAGTAAAAGTGACAGCATTTTACCATTTTAACGGATGGTGCATCGAGTTATGGGCTCCCACTTCGCGTGCTTATAGTATGGGTACGTACCAACCAAACACCAAAATTTGTTGTGCCAGTCCGGTTTCGTTTTATGAAACTTACGAATATAATATCAATTTTTGTTTAACCTCTTGCAATTATATATGATCTTTTTTTCATAAATTAGCCGCAGTTTAATTACATATTTTTGTAATCATCTGATTTTTTTTAGAAATTTTGATATCCCTTTAGCTGAGGCAGGAATTATCAAAAAAAAATTACCGAGGAATATAGAAATAAAAAATCTGTTTCACTAATTGAAAATGTCTTTAAGCAATATTTTTTTTAATATCCACGAGTACACTCTGATGGTGATAATCATTATAAAAGTAATCAAAACATTTATATCGTCGATATAACTAACATTGTATAAGCGCTAACTCTTCGTCGCGATCTCAATTTTGTGTTCCTGATTCCGCTGGAAAAGCCATTGCGTTGACGTTGTTGAAAAATTATTTATCTGATAGCTCCAAATTCGCAGCATACCAGGCATGTCTGTAACAAAATTCACGATAAACTTGTAGTGTATTGCATTTAATACTTTACGCGAGTCGCTGTCGCGTCTTTCGATGCAAGCCATCCGTAAATAAGTAATAGAAATAATACGTTATTAACGTACCTTATCATGTTTTTATATACTGGAGTTTACAGTTGGTCATGTATTAGCGAATGGATTTTGTCCGTATCCTCTTTCGGTGTGATTTCTTCATTATGTTGCAGCAGGTTTGGGTGGAGTTGGGTAGGAACCACGAACTTCGATTGATCAGAAGGCTCAAAATTCCAAAACTACAAATTTCCTAAAGGTCATGCCAGCAAAAGCACGAAATTCGTTCGGATTTGTTTGGGTCCGTTAGTTTGATTTAAAACCCTTGATTTAAAACAAACTCAAATAAACCCAAACAAACCCAAAAATTTACAAAATTTGTAGTTTCGGAATATTTAAATTCGGGATTTTGAGCCTTCTGGTCATTCGAAGTTCGGGTTTCCTACCCCACCCCGTTTGGATCATTTTGGAAATCGCGAATGTAGTTTTTTACTTGACGGTGAAAATATACATCGCATGGCTGACAAAAAAGTGTGCATCCCAATGGTATAACTGACAAAGTGCAGGTTGACAGGCCATCGTCATCGTTGAATTTCATTGGTGTCAGTCTGTAGAGGTTCGACCACCCCACGAGTCAACGACAGGAATCAATTTTTTTTCACGTACAGCTGTATTATTTGTTCCAAAAACTCTTCGTACTTTTGGATATTTCAACGTATATTTGTCGACGTCTTTTTGCACTCGGGGGCCGATTTATCAGTGACTTCCGGCAGGAAAATGAATACTTTAGACGGCAATGTGCCAGACATCGTGAATTATCGTTGCTGATTTTTTGTAGAGGTTTACATTACTTCTTTTAACGTTTTTGTATCCTTTTGTTGCAGATAATATATCGCGTCAGTTAACTCTTGTCGTTCTTCATCGTGAGGTGATAGCCATAAAATACAGCTTCCTTCGTTTTCATCCAAATCTTCAATGTCGTCATGTACTGACAAATATCGAACTACTTGCACTTTGCTCCATTTTGAAACGTCTGTACGCTTCGAAAGAACACGCTTAACTGACAAGAAACGTTTATTTGACAGTTACAACCGTTGACACTTTTGTGCAAACTAGGGGCACTGTATTCGTGAAACGGCAGATGGAGTTAGAATGAATAGGAAAACGTCAACGGTCGCAGATCGTCTACGGGTTTTGGCGCGTCAACGCCTCAACCGTTCGACAGGTAGAATATTTTTAAAATTTTTAAATTTTTTTAATTTTCAGGTAGGTGGACAAATTATTGCTTGCCAACGTTTAAATTGCCGCTAGTTTATTTAAAGAATTTTTTTATTTCGCAAAGTGTGCAAAAAATTGACGTTTAACTCTTATATTTTAATAAATAAAATCGCGATACTGTTTTTTTTTAATTTCTCGGAGATTTTGTATCATAGGTTACAAATTTGTACAATTTGAACAAAAAAATAGCACAGACGTAACTAGAACCATAACCGTCCGGACTGGAGTCTTACGCATTTGCCGCTGGGCTGCTCGCCTCGTTATGTTCATGCACAGACTCCACGATACGTAGGCAAGCTCCCAAATTTGACCGGGGATTTCTCGAAAACGAAACCGAGTTGGCACCTACAATTTTGGGGTTTGGTTGGTACCTACCCACACTATAAGCACGCGAAGTGGGAGCTCGTAACTCGATGCACCTCCCGAACCGTCCCCTCGTCAGCTCATTCTCTCGTTTGTAGCTTCCATACCGAGCTAGTCCAAAGCCTAACCTACCTAACTAGTTCTGGCCTCGGAAACCAAACTAGCCAACTTTCAAACGAGAAGGACCCACCGAATCCATTGTATCGAAGAACGTTCTCGCTCGAGATTCTCCCTCTTTTGAGCGCCTTCCTCGGTGCTCATGTTCGATACCAGAAAATACGTAGCCGGAGAGAACGGCAGCTTCGGCTGCTACATGATCGCCGGATATCAAAAAATCCCGGTTCCTTTATCATTTGCAAACAATTTCCAACTCGTCTTTCACTTCTCCCCTCGAATCTTTAATTATTTCATGTTTTTGGTCATGTACTTTTGTCACTGATTTCTACGTTTTGAAACATCACCAGGAAGAGCAAAAGTTTTCTGGATCTAATAAAATATATTTATTTCCATAAAAAATAACGATGAAGTTTGCATCGCGATGGAATGATTATTTTAATCCTCGATTTAACCAATGGCATCATCCAACATTTAACAAATATTTAAATAAGTGAATATGTATTTAATTGCATGTTTTAAATATATTTCATAAATATTTTCATGAAGAAAAGGAGAATAGAAATCTATACGAAAAAATAAATTTCTTTGCTTTACAATGATGGAAACGCCAAGCCCTTTTTCCAGTATAATTGGCATAAAATTAGGAACCATTAAAAAATGAATCCAAATAAAGAAGCAAATATTTCATTGTTGCTGCTGTAAACTATAGTTCTCGTAACAAAACTTCAATTCAAAAATGGTAATCGACTAGCATTCTTGGTCTAAATAAAAAAAAAAATGTTATCGATCGAAAGTAACTATTTTAGTCGCGTTAATTTAATTTCTGCAAATTTCAAAGTTCTAAGTATACACAGTCGCAATGATAGGACTTCACGGTTATCAGAGATATCGAATGTACGCGGACGCAAAAACACTCCCAGGTATGTGTCCATTAACCGCGATTGCGAGTGTAGGCGACCTTGAAGATCTCCTGCGTGGCGGCGCTATCAAATACAAATGTACAGAGACGCGAGAAAAGCGCGGGAACCGCCTCGTTGACGCCACAAGACGCCATGTTGCTGCGGGCCACGTTTGTGTATCACCACGTGGACAACAGTCAACGACACGAATCGCATCGCCAATATAAGATTCTGCCACTTTGGCTGATTGTAAGTGGGGAAAGAGGGAGAGAGAGAGAGAGATAAATGAAGACAGCGAAAGACCATGAAGAACGAAACAACGAAAATTTCCTACTCTATTTTTTCGGAAAGCAAGAAAAATGGTATAGCACATAATATGAATATTATACAAATATTAATATAAATACATTCAATGTAAAATATATAATAAAAATACGATAAAAATGTCAAACTTTGCATCTACGAATTACAACGAAAACGAATTTTGTCAAATTAAAGTAATTCCTTAAATTTCCTTCGGAATATTAAGCATATGAAAACCGTCCGAAACTCCCTACAATAATTAATAGAAAATTTACAATCTCGATTTACAAAAATAAGACTTTGACTAACGAAAAATGTAAACGAATAAAAAAAAAAAAATGATAAAACTATTGCATTCCATCGATGTGACAGCTTGGATGTCACAAATTGAATTGTATTACACGCAAAGAGAAAACGCATTATTTGTTTGGGTTTGATATATCGTATGAAATTGCGCGGTGAACCGGATCGAAAAAAAGCGCGGGAAAAGAAAAATACTTGGAGCAAGTAGCGACGTCAGGAGTGTGGGGGGAGAAGGAAGCGGTGTGATGGAGAGAGGAGGAGGAGGAGGGGGGGTGATATACAACGAGTCTATGGAGAGAGCGATATAGAAAGAAATCGGCGAAAGAGTGAGAAAGAAAAGGCGCCTTTTTTCGGCGGAAACGTTGCCGAGGTCGCGCCAAGGGGTTCTCAATCTCGTTTTTATAGAGGCGAGCTTCTCGTGTCTGATATAGACGAAAAATATGTTGGCGGCACGGGGCAGACGAGGCAAAAGGGGCCAAGCAGCACACAAATTCGGCACGTCGCAACAGAAAGAGAAAGAGAGAGAGAGAGAGAGAAAAAGTGAGATAGAACGAGAACGGCTGTGCCGGAGGCCGAGCGAGGCGTTATGCAGATGGTCGAAAACGATAGAGCTCTCGCTAGGTGTACTGTATTCGACATTTTTCACCCAAACGTACATTTTACTTATACTATTTTGTTGTATACGTCTTACGAATAGCCTGTTTTAAAGAATACGAAGTTTTGAATATTCTCGGAAGAAGGAGACTTCTGCAAGACCGATCGAAACGAAAAAAAAATTGATTTGGTTAAAAAATCACTTAATTATTGATGGCAGCCATTTTTACTGGCAGATTCGTGAACAAACCCAAACAAACGATTTTCCGGGACATCCACATCTCACTAATTTTCGAACCCAGGTTTCTCGCAGCATTCACATATTTTTGGTATTACCGAGCATCAGGTTATATAGAATTTATAGATACAGGACTTGGTTGTTTTATATAACGTTGAAAATTGTTTATCTTGGAGAAATTTTGGTTTAACTGTTTCAACTATTTTTCTACTACTCATATATCAACTTCTACTTCGCCTTAATACAGTTAAAACATTTTAAGATTTGTGCTACTGTTCGAAACACTTATTTTATGCTTGTAATCATACACTTATAGAACAATTCTTTTTTCGTGTATTTTTCGCGAAATAAATAAATTCCTAATCGAAATCGTCTCGACTCTGACACGAAATATTCAGGTCTATAAATGAAGTATTACTAAAAATCTTCGATTTATTTATCTCCTCAAAAAATTAATACCTTGAAAACTATCATTTTTAAGAAAACTGGATTTGATGGATTTGCGAGGATATTTTGATGAGGGCATGTACAGGATCAACATAATCTCCCAAATTTGATTCATTATAAATTATTGTATATCAACCCTACATTAATTCGACTGAATTGTATTTTCAGAAAACCAATAAGTCGAATTAATCGAATGTTAGCTCTTGTATAAATCCTTATCAGCACAACCTCGCAAATTTTCAAAATCCAGTTTCCTCAAAGACGGTTACATTTTTTAGAAAAATCGTAGCATCACGTTTCGTAGAATTCGTTGACGGAGAGCTTGGAGATTTTATTTTGGCGCAAGTATTATTCATCTTTGAGGAGTCTTGGGTCGAATTGTTTTCTGCCTACCTCATTCACATACGTCACGTGATACCGAATTCTACTTTGGCTCTCGAGATAGGAATAGGATGTATTAACAAATTTTAGATATCTGAGAAAATGTCGATTTATTTTCGAATTTTGATTTTGATTCCAGCACGATTTTTGTTTCCTTTGTGATATTGATTTTTCCTAAATAGAATCGCGAATTTCAGTACGAATGTGGAGTCTTGGGTAAAAAAAGCGCGGGAGTTTCGGCTTCTCGCCGTGCGCGCTACCAGACTATACGCCAGTCGTGATATATATGGAGGATCGTGTAGCAAGAATGTCTATATGGCTGCTCACCCAACTTTTGTAATACCGGGCGAGCAAATAAAAAAAAAAAGGTCGTACAAATTCGAAACTTGCGAATGGCTTGATCGTGAATCCGGTTCGATAAAAAAGCTACTTTCGTGGATTAAAAACGATTAACGATTTTTTTACTCTTCTCAGGGATAAGGAAGTTCTTTAATTGATACATCTGACGACCGATGGACTAACGACTCATATGAAACGATATAAAAAAATAATTTGCCATTTTTTTAATTTAAACATCTGATAATTACTAATATTTTTCTATGTTTAAACAAACGTCAACGTCGATAAAACCGAAACGATATACATGGGCTTGAAATTTGCATCGTTGCGAAACAACGAAATTTTGTTTTTTGTAATTTTCAATTTCCTGATTTTCAGTATAGTACAAAATATATATACTTTCAGATTGCGAGGCTGAATTTGTAAAAGAAACTAATAAGGCATATTCAATTTTCCTCGTAAAGATTGTTATGAAAAATTTAATGAAATTTGAAAATAATCATTTTCGTTGTATTCCAGTGTTGCAAACTTCAATCTAACACGTAATATCAATTTTTAACACCGAATGTTTTTGATTATTTGATAGGTAGCATTATATGCCATAATAGTGGTTAATGTACGATGCTGAAGTTTGCATCGTTTCGAAGCAATGAAATATCCCTTTTTCGAACTATTGATCTTTTTTGTTGACACATGGCAACGAGAATTGTCGAAACGTTTTTGAGGTTTATTCAAAATTTTCAATCACAATCTGCTCCAAAAGATTGCGAATAATAAAGAATACAGATACGCAGAAAATCGAGAAGAATTTTTGCTGGATTCTAAAGGTGCAAATTTCAAGGCCAATCGTAAATAAAATCCGTAAATATACAAATATTTGGTTTCGTTAGAAATTTTTAAATAAGAAAAATCTGAAAATGAAAAAATAAAAATTCTAAAATGTACATTTTTCAAATTTGATCTTATTTTTATTCGGGGAGTTGTTGAGCTTGCCGGTTTTATATAGCTATAAAATCAAGCTCACTAATAAAATTTCCGGAATAATAGATAACTTATTAAATCTACCGAAAACCCATAGCGTCAAGGGAAAACAGTGCAGTGATGTTTTGAGGTTATGGAGTGGTTGAGAACGGATGCGCGCGCATCTGCTTTACCTGTGGTGGTCAATAGGACATCATGAATGGGAATGCGAGGATGCGAAGCTGCGGGTTAATTATAGCGAAGCATTTTTAGCACTAAAGCATCTTTTATCTATATACATTTTAGGCAAAAGCGAGGTTAGCATTATCGATTTATTGAAAGCACGGCGTCACGTGGTCACAAACATCTCGTTCAACGTCTCGAAGTCCCAATCGTCACGCCAATTTTCGACTGCTAAATAAGTGTCCAGATGAGCGGTCGTCTGACGTCACCCCTCCAGAATCCTGCACTGAGACGTCCTTAAAAAACATTCACGAAAATTCAAACCTGAAAAAAGATGCAAAAAATTGCAAAGCGTTCGGGAGAATAGAAGCAAAAGCAGAGTTAGTTTGATAAGCGCTGCGAGGTCCTCGTTGCCGATAAGCGTGTGTCTGAAAGCAGGAAATCGACTTTGTATAAAAGCAAGAAAAATGAGCAGCATAGAATCTTTTACTTTTTTATGCAGGCTAAATTAGCAATGGAAGCTTCGGGAGCATTTCACTCGTGGATTTTTAACCCGAACTCATTTCTTAGTACTTATAATGTTGGATGATTTTTGACATTGAAGCTTGCAGCTTTGGAACGCAATCTTACGTTGATTTTTTGTTTTTCTATTTTTACAATTGTACAATACAATTTTTCATTTTTTAATTGAATTGTTTTTTTTTTCAAGATTAAAAATTGTTGAAAATTTTCAATAACATACGTTACGATAAATTATTATTATACGTGTTAGAATTTTGTCTAATTGTCAATAAAGCCATTTTTGTGAATTTCTAATAAACCTGTTTTTATAAATATGTAGTAAAGAAATTTTGTCTAGTATCAATTCTTGGCAAATTTGTATAATTACGTAAAACATTTTATCGCAAAATTTCATAACAATGCGCTAAGATTTTTAATATGAAAAAACGATAATGTTACATTCCCATGTTAAATTGGAAAGAAGAAGTAATCGCAGAGATATTAAGGTTTCGTTGCCTTCCAACGATACAAGTCTCATCGTCACGGGTGTCATTCGATTGTTGACTCGCTTCATGGGATACATTTGACAGCCGAATATCAAGTGGAAAAAAATCACGTGTTTCTCGCGAATATAAAAAATCCGTGAGTTTCAGGATATTTCAGTACCGTTAAACCTGATGATATTTCGATCAAATAGAAGTGAGACACGTGTATCACATTCGCCTGTCAAATCGTCTTAATTCGTACATCGAATCAACTTTAAAATTTGCTCGAGGTATATCAACTTTGTCACTACGAATGTTCACCAAATCATCATCCACACCAAGATCTCTAGATAGAATTTCTATGTGTTTTTTTTTTGTTTCCACGCACTCACCGTTAAGCTTGTCTATGGCACGATCGGCGGTTGATTGATCGGCGCAATCGACGAACGCGTAACCTCCTCGTTTCACGAGAATGGTAGTGCACGATAGATTGTGACTCTGGAAGAGTTGTCGGAGAGCCGCCTCGTTGCAATCTGACGGCAAATTGCCAACGTAAAGTTTGGACATTGTGGTGCTGTTGGAGGCGCTCGTAGGGTTCGTTGTAAAAGCTCCCGTATCAACGCCGTTGTTAACGCCGTTTGAGTTTCCCCGGTGCTGCTGCTGCTGCTCCTGAGCTCCGTTATTTCTCGTTGTCGGCTCTATGATGGCGGCCGTTTTTTTTCCGAGTTTGGAACCTCGGAAATCTTGGGTTTTCGATGAACTTTTTTTTTTCCTTTCTTCGCGGACTATATCGACGGATGTGGCAATGGCAGCCAAACGGATCGAGCCCGATTTGACGTTTGGCGAAAATAAAAAAAAATTGCCGCCGATGACTGCGATCAAGAAGTGTTGGTGGGGGGGGGGGGGTGGTTGGGGTCTGCGCAGATGACAATCTTCACTACCGATTCGTTGATCTCGCGCTTTCGAGTAAACACAATTATTCGCCGATCGTTTTTTTCCTATCTCTCGTTTCGATCCCCTCCTCGCTATCTGTCGGCAGATCGATGTCGATTGATGGCTATGACGAAGATTCGCCTATATTTTTCTTCGTCCACGCGTTTCTTGCCGCAACACGATCGTACATACACGGGGATACGCGAATGAGGGGCACGCACTCGCGCATTCAGAGAGAGGAGAGGCTCTTTTCTGCCACCTCCTGAGCCGACGTTACCAGAACTGAAAAAAAAATTTCAAGCGCTCGACACGAAGCCCTCTTTCTGCTAAACCTCTCGCACAATCGCCTTTTTTTTTGCGGGGCTTTTTTTTGCTTTTTCTTTGACGAGGCTGTCTGGCTAACTGTGGCTTCGTCACTGATGATGATTCTCCTGACTCCTCGATCACCCCTCCCTCCCTCTTTCTCTCTCCCTCCTCTCGCTCTTTCTCTCTCTCTCTTTCTCACTCTCTCCCGGTTTTCTCCTACCGCTACGCACTGTGTGTCGCGTTGTTTTTTTTTTATCTCGCCGCTAGGAGCGATTCGCCAAAGCGCCGTCCAAGAAATACGAAATTACCTCGATCTGTCGCGTTTACGATTCTCCTGCCCGCGATATAGATACGTGACGTCGAGGGAGGGAAAGAAAAAAAGAAGCGCGC
>JAPYZJ010000349.1:0-55574 GCA_030522765.1 Ophioninae sp. B BG-2022a
AAAAAAAAAAAAAAAAAAAAAAAAGAGAGAAAAAAAAAAAAAAAAAAAAAAAAAAAAAAAAAAAAAAAAAAAAAAAAAACGTCATCGATATATAAAGGAGAGACTTTCGACGTCTCTCGTGTTTCTCCTCTGAATTGCCCACGCTCTCGCATGTGCGTGTATTATCTTACATCCGATTTCGTATTTTCATTTTTATTTTTTTATTTTAGGTTTTTTTTTAAACTTTTTTTTGACGTTTTTTTTTTTATTTACGTTGGATGAATAATTCTCTTATCGAAATCCTGATCGTTGGTATCTCTCAACTCCGAGTTTGAGAATCTCGGGATTTCGGAGGGGAAAAAAAAATCAACTGGCGTGGTCGTCCATACGAGTGTAGAATCGGACGTGTAATGTTGAGGACTGAGGGAACGGTATATGGAAACTTTTATGGACTCGGACACGATGACGCTTTTCGTGTCCCAACGCTATTCAAAGATCCCGAGGAACTCGTAAATTTGTCGTATCATAATGGATGCTGAGATCTAATTTTACAGAATTTATCGATCATTCCTCAAAATTGTTTATTGTAAAACGTTGCTTTTTGTAAATTGTGGGCCTCGAAATATCGAATATCACAAGTTGGACTACTGTGGAAATTTCGAAAAACAACGACCAAATTTTCGTCTTTTGGGGGAGAGACTCAAAATGAAAAGGAAAATGTGGGAAGACTGTAGGCAGGCATCCCAGATCGAGAGTAAACAACGACAAAACTGTTAGTTTTACTTCAAACGCTTTTTTCTCGAAATTCTGTTTTTCAAAACGGTGCACACAATTTTTCTACAGCTAATAAATATTTACTTAAAATTGAGCACTTCTTTTAAATGTGGTTCGTTTGTTTGGGTTTGTTTGGGTTGCGTTGATCTATGTTTTCTTGGTTAAATTCTTTTTATTCATTATTAACGAGAATTATGTTAATTTCTTCGAAAAATTTTGTTTCTTTTAAGAAAGTAACATTTTTATGGTTGAAACACAATAATAAATAAAGGTGCGAGGCTGAGTTTGTATTATTTCTTTTAACAATAAATTTCGTTTCTTCGTTCTTTTTTTATGGTTCCATATTTTTTAATATTTTTTTGGTCAATGATTAAATTTGTTTAGAGTATAACTCAATAATTTGAATATATATTGACCAACAAATTTCTAATATATATAAATAATTAAATAATTATTAAATAATCAATTAAATTATATATATATATATATATATATATATATATATATACACATGTATGCACATTAATAATTTCTATAATAATAAATCATAAAAATATTAAGTAATTATAAATCGTCTAAACAATTTTTCAATCATCCTACTCATTCCTCCAAATTTTCCACCTACCTCTGATTTCACATTTCTCCAATATGCCTAACCCCCAAACGTCATTAACAAACTTTATTATCAATAATTCCAACAGCAAATGAAACACCATTCTACCTCGATCTAAAACCCACTAAATTTTGTCCTTCCCTACACAATTCCAATATACAATTTTTTTTCACCAACCCTAACAATTAACCAACCCAATAAATAATTTATTTTTCACTCGTAAACAATACATACACTTATTATACACGTAAAGATATTCCTTGGCTGAACACAACTCAAAAAAAAACTTACCCCATAGCTTTTCCATAGATTCCCATAACAATGCCAAGATTTTCGTAAATTCTCCCCCATTTCCAAAAATAAATCATTTTCCCTTCGATCTTACAATAAGAAAGGAAAAAATCCATCTCTCTCTTTCTCTCTCTCTCTCTTTTTCTCATTCGTTATAATTCTCGATCCGGTGGTCTCTCGTGTGTTAGCAACGCACTCCGGAGCTCACAAATGGAAAACGGATTGATTAATCGTAGTAATTACCGATCAGCCCCCGCTAATTAGATATCCGATTCCTACCCCCTGAAAGCCCCAGGGGTTTCGCTGCACACGCTCGGAAAGACGTCAAGAGGAAAGGGACGAGGAGAGGGGTGGGGGAGGGGAGGGGGAGGGGGGAGGGGGAGGGGGGAGTCAGAACCGTGTTCCCAACACCGCATCGTGGGGTCGTTTTCTCTAGGTATATCAATGAGGGTGAGTTTAGCCAAAGGGGTGGCTTTCTCGTGCCAGGCGAGAATAGTAGGCGTTACGGGAGAGAGGAGCTTGTGAACGGAGAATGGTCCAAATGAGATTGTTTGACGGAGCCACCCAATATGAGCTTCACGGTTCACCTTGTTCACACAGTAGCACAGAAAGCATTATATATATATATGCGAATTTACCCTCGTCTTTTTTTTCGTCGATATACAGGGTGTCCCAAAACTCAACGTCGAAATGAAACATGGTGAAAGAATTGGGTGTAAACATCATGAGAAAAATCAGAAAAAAAATCTATCTCGTGCAGTTTGAAAATTATGGGTGTTTAAAGAAAACGAAAAAATTTGGTCAAGATGGAACCGTTTTTCGGCTATTGTGGTTTATTTTTATGATTTTTGGTGAGGTAAAATTTGGAAATGTAACATTAAATAATATTTTGAGAACTACAGTCAAAAATAATGTCACAATTGCCACAAGTTTTTTTAGAGGCTATTTCGTTAAAGTATGAAAATTTTCGAATTTTTGACTGTGGTTTTAGGAATGTTTTTGAGGGTTACGGTTCCAAAGGTTGAATGAACAACAATAATAAAAATTAACTGTAGTGACCGAAAAATGGTTACGGTTTGATCAAATTTCTAGGTTTTTTTTAATGCCCATAATTTTTAAAATGCATGGGATAGATTTTTTTCTGATTTTTTTCGTGATGGTTACAATCAATCCTGTCACCCCGTTTCGGATTGACGTTGAGTTCTGGGACACCCTTTATGTATACAGGGTGTCCCAAAAAGGGACAGTAACGTTTTAGGCTAGGTGACTTATCATCATCTAGAGGGAGAAATATGACACACTTTTTTGAAACTTGTCCAAATTTCTAATTGGGATCAACTAAATTCAATTTCTAACTAAAATAAACTTGTAAAAAATTCAATTTCTTAGGAAAATCTAAAGCAATTATGTAACTAAAATCAACTAAAGTCAAATTCTAATTAAAACAACGAAATTCAACTTTTAACTAAAATCGACTAATTTCTAACTAAAATTTAAAGCAATTGTTAATCTTAAACTTTGATTTACAGAAATCTACGTAACTATATATGTATTCGCAGATGTGACATGTGAAATAATATCTGAAGGGACACCCTGTATATGACTCTGTAAATTGGGGGTGAAATTCTGATACGATTGATACAAGCACGTATGGGTCTCGGATCAACCCCTGAATTTTTATTAATTTTTAAAGACAGGAGCACCCGATTGGCCTGTTTTAAAAAATTAATAATAATTCAGGGGTTCAGAAAATCATTCAAACCCCCAATTCAGGGACTATCGTCAGTTGCGGGACACCCTGTATATATATATATAAAGATGAAGCAAAGAGGCTAGAGCGCAGTTCCAACCCCAAACAAACTCCGTTCACCCTCCCAACGCCTCCATCTTTTTGGTACGTGACGTTTTTGATTCTGCGTGCTTGCATACGTCGTATCAATTTTTTCCATTATGGGAACCACGCATGAGAGTAAACTCGATCTCGTATGATGTAAATAATATACTGATATCAATTTGATATCAATATAGATATCAATTCATAATCGATATTAATTAATTTTAATATAATTATATTTATGAATAAGGAATAATATATTTATAATTTTTTTATAATTTTGTGCACGAAATTATAAATATATTTATAATTTCGAGATTCGAGAAAATTCAAGGTAGAGAAACAAAAATTCGAATTCGAAAAAAGTCAGGATAGGGAAAGAAAAATCGAATTCGAATAAATTCAAGGTAGAGAAAAAAATTCGAATCCGAGAAAATTCAAGGCAGAGAAACAAAAATTCGAATTCGAATAAATTCAAGGTAGAGAAAAAAATTCGAATTCGAAAAAAGTCAAGGTAGAGAAAAAAATTCGAATTCGAGAAAATTAAAGGTAGAGAAAGAAAAATCGAATTCGAATAAATTCAAGGTAGAGAAACAAAAATAAAATTCGAGAAAATTCAAGGTAGAGAAACCAAAATCGAATTCGAAAAAATTCAAGGTAGAGAAACAAAAATCGAATTCGAGAAAATTCAAGGTAGAGAAAAAAATCAAATTCGAGAAAATTCAAGGTAGAAAAAAAATCAAATTCGAGAAAATTCAAGGTAGAGAAAAAAAATCAAATTCGAGAAAATTCAAGGTAGAAAAAAAATCGAATTCGAGAAAATTCAAGGTAGAGAAAAAAAATCAAATTCGAGAAAATTCAAGGTAGAGAAAAAAAATCAAATTCGAGAAAATTCAAGATAGCAAAAAAAATTCGAACTCGAATAAATTCAAGGTAGAGAAAAAAAAACCAAATAACAGATTTGACGAAAGATCGAGGAGCTTCGAATCGCGACGATACGTTAAAACACAAAGAAACGAGTGGAAGTTGAGCTTTCGGAGAGAGAGGAAGGAGAGGGTGAAGAAAGAGTATCAACATCCGGTTCTTGGAGAATTTACGGCCTCTTATTGCTCCGTTCAGCTCCCGCGGGGGCCTTGCTCGAGAAAACGAAAAAAAGAGAGAGAGAGACTCGGACGATTTTGTAAAACGATATATCTCGTTAGCAAGTCCTTCCTGTTATAGTGGTGGAGTCTATATGGACCGTGAATACTCCAAAGATATCCGGACCCCTGTATATTCCTTCGCGGTTTTACAACAGCCTAAATTACGTCTCGAAGCGCCATATAGTTATGATGTTAACGATCGCCCCTTCACTCTTCCCCATAAAGGGTGAGACCCCTCTTTATTTTCAAAAATGAAAAAAAAAAAAAAAACAAAAAAAAAATTCAATAATCGCGTCTCATGTTCGACGAGATTGATGTATACGAGCACTAAAACGAAATATGGGCAACGCTGTAAATCACGATAAGTCGCAACTGGACCACAAAATAAAAATCAACTTTTTTTCGTTCCATCGTCGAAACGTAAAATTCCCCCTTTTTTCAAGTGATAATGAATTTGTTTGGGTTTGATTGGGCCAAACGAATCGTTTCTTCACCAACGTGTAGTTTTTTCTTTTTTTTATTGGACCAGTTTGATAAGCTTGATTAAGAAAACAGAGAGACCAAAAAAAAAAAATACTAAAAATCTTTCAAATACCTAAAACCCAAAAAGGAAAACGATTTTTTTTTATCAGAAAAATCCTACAGGAATTCTAAAAAAAAAGTGGTAGTAAGAATAAAAAATGTTTGTGTGTTTTTCGTAGTCGAAATAAATTGAAAATAATTTGGAAAATAAAAATGAAAAATGATTTTGTTTTTGAGTTCGTTCTACGTTATGTAATGATTTAAAAAATGCAGTAAGAATCTCATAAAAATGTTTGTGTGTTTTTCGTAGCCCAAAGAAATCAAAAATAATTCAGAAACTAAAGAAATCTCTCAAATCCCTAAACCCCCCAAAAAAGAAAACGATTTCTTTTAATCAGAAAAATCCTACAGGAATTCTAAAAAAAAGTGATAGTAAAAATAAAAAATGTTTGTGTTTTTTTCGCAGTCCAAAGAAATCAAAAATAATTCAGAAACTAAAAAAATCTCTCAAATCCCTAAAACCCCAAAAAAAGAAAACGATTTCTTTTAATCAGAAAAATCCTACAGGAATTCCGAAAAAAAAAGTACACCAAGAATAAAAAATGTTTGTGTGTTTTTCGTAGTCGAAAAAAAAATCGCAAATAATTTAGAAAATAAAAATAAAAAAATGTTTTTGTTTTTGAGTTCGTTGGGCGTCACGTAATGATTAAAATGCGGAGGAAGTGCAATGACAGAGAGGTGGAAAAAGCCCGATAGTGCCAAGTTTAACGGGAGGCGGTTGGGGGAGGTACTAAAGAGGATACGAGTCTCGATTCACGTCGTGGAAGGCGGCAAGCCCGATAAATAACCTCTGGTTTATTAGCCCGGCTGTGCGCTGCGTTCGCCGAGGGAAAGGAACGGCTCGTCGTCGTGATGTTGGTGTACAACCATGGTTGAATTAGCGAGAATATTAGTACAAATTTGCGGGCAACTCTCGCTCGGCTCACCGGTTGTAACAGACTTCGGGAGATTATCAAGCGAAATTCAACTCACGCGGGTTACCCCGCGGCAACTTATATCGAATCCAATCTTCGCTCGTTCAATCTTCACGTTTAAAATATGACTGAAGATTTATGTTCGTTTCATGGAGTAAACTCGAGTTTCAAATATTTCGAAAATCCCTAGAAAGAAATCCCTAGAGTCCTAGAAAATAAATCCCTAGAATCCTAGAGAGAAATCCCTAGGGTCCTAGAGAGAAATCCCTAGAGTCCTAGAGAGAAATCCGTAGAGTCCTGGAGAAAAATCCCTAGAGTCCTAGAGAGAAATCCCTAGAGTTCTAGAAACAAAATCCCTAGAGTCCTAGAGAGAAATCCCTAGAGTCCTAGAAACAAAATCCCTAGAGTCCTAGAAACAAAATCCCTAGAGTCCTAGAAACAAAATCCCTAGAGTCGTAGAGAGAAATCCCTAGAGTCCTAGAAAGAAATCTCTAGAGTCCTAGAAAGAAGACCCTAGAGTCCTAGAAGGATACCGATAGAGTTCTACAAAGAAATCCCTACAGTCCTAGAGAGAAATCCCTAGACCCACAACAAAACTACAAAAATTACTAAAATCTCTATAAGTCTACCAGCAAAAATATAAAAATAGCTAAAACTCCTAAAATCCAAAAATCCGAAACCAATCTTCGGTCGTCAAATCTTCACGTTAAAAATACGACTGATAATTTATATTCGTTCAATGGACCAAACGAGAGTGTCAAAAATCGCAAAAATCCCCAGAGTCCTAGAAACGAATATCCAGAGTCCTAGAAAAAATATCCCAGGAAAAGAAGCTGAAAAAAATCGTCCGATTTCCGAACGCTAAATCAATTTGAAAAAATATTTAAAAAAACAAAACCTGATTTCGTAAAAACTAACCCAAGCTTTTCCAAAAAAAAAAAAAAACAAAAAAAAAAAAAAAAAAAAAAAAAAAAAAAAAAAAAAAAAAAAAAAAAAAAAAAAAAAAAAAAAAAAAAAAAAAAAAAAAAAAGCAAAGAGTTTCATCCAAGATTAGACGTATATCTAACAAACGGTACGTTCGTACCAGTACCTATTCCGGATAACTTGGGAAATTGATTGCATTCGGGAGGACGTTCGGATAAGCACGAATATGTGTACGTGTATGTTTGATATCATGATACTCTTGCCTGCGCATTTTCCGGGATAAACACGAGACTGCACGTGCAGTCACGTACGTATATATATAAAACGACGTACCAAGTGGCGTAGCACAAATATATATATATATATATATATATATATATATACATACAGAAATATATATATATTTATATACACAGAAATATATATATATATGCATTAATATGGGGAAAAGGAGCAACAGCACAACTGTAGAACGTCGCTGGGGTAACAAGCTGGCAACGGTTCTAACTACTGTCCGGGCTGATATATGTGACGGAAAATTGTGGGCGAACGTGGCGAGGAAAGCGTGAGCGAGAGGGAGAAATGTTGAGGGGTGAGGGCCCGGAGGGGGGATGCTAGAAAGCCCAAAGTTTAACTGAGATACGGATATGGAGGTTGGGAGGGATCGTGAGGATGGAAAGCTCGAGAATTAGAGAACCGAGAAGCGGAACCAGGGCGCCTAAGGAGGCGACGATCTCGTACTTCGAGGACGTGTATACTGGTTGTTTCTATATGTTGGCTCAAACGGAAGCTGGCTCTTTACGTTAGGCCAGATCTACGTAGGTTTCGTGCACGGCTGAATTGGCGTTGTTGGGGTGAGAGGGGAGGGAGGAGGGGGGGGAGGGAGAAAAAAATGTTTCGTTGAGTGAATTGGTATCGGGTTGAATTGGGCAAATATCGATCATAGAGGGTGACGGATACTCGAGGGACGATCGGTCGTAGATGACGGTGCAGCAGTTTCTGATTATAGATTTTATTTTCTGGTTTTTGTTTGGGTTTGTTCGGACTTGTTCAGGTTTTATGAAAGCAATTATCGGCTGGTAAAAACTTTGAAGATTTATTAAAGATTTCGAAATTTCTAACTTTGAGGTCCAGTGGCTAGAATAGAATAATAAAAACGAGAAAAAAAGTTGCTTCGGATTATTAAAATTGAACAGAAAGATTTAACGTATATTATAGGGGTTACAGAACAAAGGTGAACCCCGTGACCCCACGGACTTCTAACCTCGAAGATTGTAATTATCATCGACAATAGGTTGTTCCCGAATCGAAAATTCAAAAAATCCTAACCTGTTTTTTTTCAAAGATTTCATCAATGAAAAAACTACGAAGAGATATAATCTCGGTTGTCAAATGTTTGGGTTCGTGAGGATGGTAAAATTGTTACGAAAACAGGATACACTCGAGATCCATTGGAGCCGTTAGGGACGAGCCAAATACGTAAAGGGGGTAGGAGGATCTAGGGGTTGGGGGTTTGGGAAAGACAGAGTTTCGACGTTGGATGGAAACTCTCTCTAGTTGAATTATTCGGAGCGTGGAAACTCTCATGTTTCCGTAATGTAATTAGAGCGTGTGAGGCTACGCGGTGTGCACATTGCGGCTTGTATTATACCGTAGGAAACGAGTCCTTGTGTTTCCGAGGGCTCGATGTGTATCGTATCGCCTGTGCGCAGGATAAAACCGTTACGGGCTACCCCCACTCCGGACGTTGCGGAGTGGGGGACCAATCCGAGGCTCTCTCGGCGTGCATACGTGTATGCGCAGCGTTTGCAACGTATATTCGTACTTCCTACCACCATCAGGCAAGATTCGCCCTTCCCGTATCTAATATCCGGTATCGCGCGAGATCAGCTCAGGCACGTTCGTTTCTCCGGGCTTTCACGGGACTTAAAAAGCGTCTCGCTAATTAGTACACCCCGCGATTAATGGACGGACGTCCAAATTATAATTCGCGGGCGAATGCAATTTCGTTTCGGACGAGGGATGACCCTTGCGAGGGAAATATTGTGCAAACTCGGATAAGAATTTTTTTTTCAGATTTTTTGGGGTTTTTTCTTGGTGCTTGTTTGGGTTTGTTTGGGTTTGGTTTGGGTTTGGTTTGGGTGGTTGGTGTTTGTTTGTTTGGTTTGTTTGGTTGGTGTTTGTTTGGGTTTGCCGGATTGGTTTCTTTTTGTTTGGGTTTGTTTGTTGGAGCTTTCCGGCTTGGTTTGTTTAGGTTTGTTTGTTTGGTTTCTCCTTGTTTGAGTTTGTTTTTTTCTCCCTGTTTGGGTTTGTTTGTTTGTTTGCTCCTTGTTTGGGTTTGTTTGTTTGGTTACTCCTTGTTTGGGTTTGTTTGTTTGGTTTCTCCTTGCTTGGGTTTGTTTGTTTGGTTTCTCCTTGTTTGGGTTTGTTTGTTAGGTTTTCCTTGTTTGGGTTTGTTTGTTTGGTTTTCCTTGTTTGGGTTTGTTTGTCTGTTTGCTCCTTGTTTGGGTTTGTTTTTTTGGTTTCTCCTTGTTCGGGTTTGTTTGTTTTTTCTCGTTGTTTGGGTTTGTTTGTTTTGTTTTCCTTGTTTGGGTTTGTTTGTTTGCTCCTTGTTTGGGTTTGTTTGTTAGGTTTTCCTCGTTTGGGTTTGTTTGTTTGGTTTTTCCTTGTTTGGGTTTGTTTGTTTGGTTTCTCCTTGTTTGGGTTTGTTTGTTTTGTTTCTCCTTGTTTGTGTTTGTTCGTTTTGTTTTTCCTTGTTTGGATTTGTTCGTTTTGTTTTTCCTTGTTTGGGTTTGTTTGTTAGGTTTCCCGGCTTGGTTTTTCCTTGTTTGGGTTTGTTTGGGTTTGCTTGTTTGGTTTCTCTTATGTCATTTATTACTCGTCAATTATCAACCCAAATAAAAATACAAAAAAATTCCGTCCTCTCGCAATTTCCCATTTTTACTTTTATTAAATCGCGATTAGAATGAGAAAATTCAGCAAAACCGCGAGGAGGCAAAATGATGTACGCGCAGCGGCAATCGTTGGATACAGTGAGAGGCTAAACGAGAGCGCGCGAGCGTGCCTAAACCTCGGGGCTCCCGCGAGCCGCGTTAACGCGCTGCACAGGAGCTCCGCTCTCCTTAAACTTGATTTGTGCCTCAATTACGAAACGTTTTTCCATATCATGAAAAACGGTACACTCGGAAACGAGATGAGAAGAGTAATGAGAGGTTTCTCGGTTAACGAACTCGAAGCGAGTCCGGAAAAAAAGGAAAATAATAAAAACAACAAAAAAAAATAAATACCCCACAAAAATCCCGCGAGAATTTCTCGACTTTAGCTTGCATCGATCTGAGAATGTTGCTTTCTCGCAGTTGGAACGAGTGGAGTTAAAATGTATTATTGTTATTATTATTTTTTTTTAAATTATTTTTGTTGTTGTTGTTGTTGTTTGGGTTTGTTTGGGTTCGTTATCGTTATTACCGCCACAATGCGATTAATTGTTAATTATCATCAGTCAGAAAATTAATTTTGATAAGTGCTAGTAATAATAATAATAATAATAATAATAATAATAATAGTCATTATTGTTATTATTACTATTATTTCTATAGGAATAATAATAACATAAATAAGATCATTACTATATTAATAATTTAATATTCAATATTACTCATTTAATTATAATATTTAATTTTACAAATCTATCACTTAAAAAATTTAATTTATTAAATTATTAAATGCATCCATATTAATCCATTTATTAATAATTTATCAATTTAGAAATTCCCCAATTCGTAATTTGTAATGTCCATTTGGGAAATTTATAAATTGACGAATTATTAATAAATTTATTAATATCCATATATTAAATAATGTAATTAATTCAATTTATTAAAAAACAATTGACAAATTCAATATTAACTATTATTATTTCAATAAGCACGCGAACCCAAAAAAAATTTATTTTCAAAAAAAACAACATCGTACGATAGTATTTATAAGTGTGAGGGCGAGAAATTCTCGAGTTAAGAAAGGGAAGCGTTCGGGCGAAATTCGCGTGACGATAATGCCCGCAAGAGACATATCTCGCGCGATTTTTTTTTTTTTTTTTTTTTTTTCGGTATATACGGCTCGAGGCCCGTTCCGTATCCGTATGTAAGTGTCCCCGGTCGTTCATTTGCCGTTTTATATCCCGCGCGAAAATCTTTGCGAAAAGCCTCTCAAGATACGAGAGGGATAGCGAGAGAGAGGGGGGACGGGGGCGGGAGAGAGAGAGAGTGAGATAGTACCGTCTTGTGTAGAATGAAGCGCGAATCCACTCGCGCCACTATTACGCGCTATCGCATTTGATTCACTGGTACTGTCGACGTGGAAGCTACGCTAAACTTGCATACACTCTGTATGTACTTTATACACGGTTACTCCTCTCTCTCTTTCCCTCCAGACCTCATTCTCTCTCTCTCTTTTTATTTCTTCGTATTTTTATTTATTATTATATATTATTATTTATTATTATGTATATTATATTTTTTTATCATTACGATATTTTTCTCTATTGTTTATTTCTATTATATCTGTATGACTTGTTCTTTCTCTTTCTCTCTTTCTCTCTCTGTCTCTCTTTTTATTTATTTGTATTTTTATTTATTATTTATTATTATTATCACTACATTTTTCTCAATTGTTTATTTCTATTATATTTGTATGACTTTTCCTTTCTCTCTCTCTCTCTCTCTCTCTCTCTCTCTTATTGTTTCTTTGTATTTTTATTTATTATTATTTATGATTATTATATTTCTTATGATTTTTTATTCCTATCGCTACATTTTTCTCTATTCTTAATTTCTCTTATATCTGTTTAATTTTTTCTTTTCGTTGTAAAAATTATTTCCCGATAGTATGACTAAGCCATAATAAACTTTATCATCATCATCATATCTTTCTCCATTTAAGGTAAGTTAAGTTCTTGACTTAAGTTAAGATTTGTCTGTATTATAATTTTCTTTTTATTTAGATGATTTTTTTTATTTGATTTTTTGTATGATTTATAAATTTGTTATTATTATTATTATGCTCGACAGTTAGACTAAAGCATAATAAAATTGATCATCATCATCATTTCTCCCTCTCTCTCTGAGTCTCGAACTTTGAGTTATTCTCACTCGTAAACCTAAAGACGAACGTCACGTGGAATCATTTAAAACGCCCGTCTCTTTCTAAACATAGAATTCGCTCTCCAGAGAAAATGCGCCTCGAGAGAGGCAGGAATTCCACACAGCTAGAAAAGAGAATGGAGTACGATGGTGGAAAAAAAAAATATAGCTGCGTAAGAGAAAATATGGTAGCCGTTGAAGCTGGAAGAAGATTAAATCTATATCCTTCTCTCTCTCTTTTTTGTGTAATTTCATTATTTTTCATTATTTTTTTGAGTTATATAGGTTGTTATTATTATTTTTCTTGTATTTGGTTTGAAATAGGCTGCTGGCGATGGTGTAGGTTGTTCTTATTATAATTATTATTTATATTTTATTTTTATTTCTATACATTTATTATGTTATTATTATAAATAATATAATAATTATAGAATTATTATTTTAGATTGTATTATTTAGTTTTCCTGATGTATTATTATTTTATTAGATTTAGTTTTTTAGTTCCTTAGTTCTTAGTTGTTATTATATGCAATGTGTATCATTATTATTATTTATGTTCTTATATTTTGTTTGGGTTATTTTATTATACATAAAATTATTATTTTATTATAAATAAAATTATTATTTTATTTATAATAAAATTATTATAAATAAAATTATTTATATTATTTTTGTATATTGCACCGTATTTCCCGAAAGTATTACTGGGGTATATTAAAATCTATCATCATCATGATCTCTCTCTGCCTCTCTCTTGCTCTCACTAGCTAAACGAAACGAAAACGAAGAATTTGCATTGGCAACCTGATCAACAATTGGTAAAGATCGTATCGGACGAATTACAGTCTGTTTTATTGTAATTTTATTCATTTATCCCTAGCCCTCATTCTCTCTCTTTTTCTCTTTGTTGAACACGTATTCAGTAGAGCGACGTAATTCCGTCGTTGTAGCAGGTGGCAACCGAAAACATCCATCAGGACTGCGACGGGGAAAGCCCCAACGGATCTCAGTTTGTAGGCTCGTACTCCTTTTGTCGGTAGCGTATGAGACGATGAGTAAAACGACAACGATGACAACGAAGAGGAGATGAAGAACGACGAGGCAGGAAAAGAAAGAGAGAGAGAGAGAGAGAGGGGTCCTTCTGTGGCGACATCGAAGCCCCGATACCCCTTAAGCTCCTTGACGAAGACGCCCCTGAGAAATTCTCATTCCCTTTGCCCTTTAGGCTTCTCCGTCGTGTCTTGGTCGTCATCGTCGTTGTCGCTCAACCCTCGCTCTAACCCCTTCGCTGTCGTACCTCCTGAGACACCGAGAGATAGAGAGAGAGAGGGAGAGAGCACAAAGCCGGATTCGGGTAGGGAATTAGTCACGAGTTTTCCACGGTTATCATCCAAGCCCGCTACGAAGGAATCCTCAAACCCCAAAGATGTTCGAAGACTTTTCATTTAATCCAGCCTGCTTAATACGAAGAACATTCCGGTACATAAAGCCTCCGAATCGTTGATCAGGAAAAGATCTTTGCTATTGAAGACGCACAGTCAACCCGGAGTATTGGAAACGATATATTGATTGGTTGAAAATATTATTTAACAAACACAATTACTCAGACCCAAAATTACTTAGACCCAAAATTACCCAGACCCAAAATTATTCAGACCTAAAATTACACAGATCAAAAATTACCTAGACCCAAAATTACGCAGACCCAAAATTGTCCATACTCAAAATTACCCAGACCCAAAATTACACAGAACCAAAATTACCTAGACTCAAAATTACCCAAACCCAAATTTACCCAAGCCCAAAATTACCCAGATCTAGAATTACCCAAACGCAAACTTACGCAGACCCAAAATTACCCAGACCCAAAAGTACCCAGTCCCAAAATACCCAGACCTAAAATTATCCCGACCCAAAATTACCCAGACCCAAAATTACCCCGACCCAAAATTACCCAGACTCAAAATTACCCAGGCCCAAAAATACCCAGACCCAAAATTACCGAGGCCCAAAAAATACCCAGACCCAAAATTACCCAGATCCAAAATTACCCAGACCCAAAATTAGCCAGACCCAAAATTACCCAGACCCAAAATTATCCAGACCCAAAATTACCCAGACCCAAAATTACCCAGACCCAAAATTACCCAGATCCAAAATTACCCAGACCCAAAATTACCCAGACCCAAAATTGCCCAGACTCAAAATTACCCAGACCCAAAATTACTCAGACCCAAAATTACCCAGACCCAAAATTACCCAGACCCAAAATTACCCAGACCCAAATTACCCAGACCCAAAATTACCCAGACCCAAAATTACCTAGACCCAAAAATACCCAGACCCAAAATTACCCAGACCCAAAAATACCCAAACCCAAACAAACCCAAACCCAAAATCACGGAAATTCAAAATTACCCAGCCGTTTCCACAAAACGAACAATGACGATCGATCCCACCGTTTTTGGTCACCGATAAACATATCCACTTGTCGGCACATTCAACTCTCCCCGTACCACGATACTTATATGCACCGGGCATACTCGGGCGAGTGCACACCCGATTATCTTGGGAACGAGGGCGGCGCACCTTTCGTCTCTTGGTGCACTCTCAGAAGCACACGAGGTCCCTAATGCAGATACCGAAAATCGTAAACTCGCTACATAACAGCGCTCTAGTACGTATAACACGACGTCGCACTTCAGAATCGAGAGATTAGCGGGGCATAAAGTACGGTGAGTTGGTACACGATAGTTGTCTCTCTCTCTCCTTTTCACTTGTTACTTTCTCGCTTTCGACTTTTTTCACTCAATGGTTTTTTTTTATCGTTTCTCCTCTTTACGTCGAAACGCCCCCCCCCCTCTTCCCCTTTCTTCACCGTCTTTTTCTCGAGTCCTTTCGGTCCGTACAGAAATGTTTACACGTTTGCTATCTGAAAGTGGCGCGCCTCGACAAGAGTGAGGAAAGACAAGGAAGACACCAAACGCGAGAGAGTAAAGTCGAAGAAATCGCGATATACGGTACAACGGAATACGGCTACATAATTAATTGACGCGTGGAGAGATCGGGTACGGATTTTCTTACGAGCCGCGTTAAATCCCGTTATACATTCCACGGACACGAGCACTTTGTGATGCCTCGCACAGATAAACCCCCTCACCATCGATTAAACGAACAAAAATGCGTATACGATTAAATAAACAAATTTTTGAAAAATGTATGAAAGTTTATGGGAGCCTACTCACCAATTGTTGACTTGTAGGATCGTCAGCCCCGTGTCCTGGGCCAGCTGCTTTTTCTGATCTTCCGATGGATAAGGATGCTGAAAAATGAGTTAAAAACATGTACGTCAGTAAAAAACGTGACTCGGGTGTGCAACTTCAATAGAGTTTATTTTAATAATGTATTGGAATTAATTTGTTTGTCTTCGATCAATTTTAATCCGAGAAGGAATTATTGTGACGATTGGTTTTTTTTTATATTTTCATTGTTTTTCTAGGGAATCGATTTTATTTACGAAAATATTTTTTTCTTATAATTAAGTCGTTGCTAGGGCACGTTTATAAATATTTTAATAATTCTATTTAAAGATTTTTTTTTCAAATTTTAAATATTTTTATTTAATTTTGATTTTTTATTCAAATATAATGTACCGAGTAGTGTTTTTTTTCAATGATATTATTTCTATTAAATATTTACAAAACACTATTTTTAAATAAAAATTTATCGATGTTATAATTTTTTATGAAAATGTTCGATTTTTGAAATTGAGTATTCTTGGAAATTATTTGACCAATATTTTTCCATTATACATACTATGTTTTTTAATTTTTTTACCATATTATTATTATTAATAGTAGATTTTATTAATATATTCATAAATTAAAAATAAAATAATTTAAAAAATAATAAAATAATTATTATATTTACCAGACTATTATTATATTTTAATAATAATCAAGTCAGGTTAAAATTAATAAAAGAAAAATAATAAGTAATAATAAAAGTAATAACAATAATAAATAAATAATAAAAAATAATAAAATTAATTTAAAAAAATAAATAAATTGGCAAGTGCAGGATCGAGAAACGGCACGTATCGATGCGGCATAGACGTATAAATATCAGCAGCGAGTACGTTCGCTTATGTAGGAAAAGAACAACCAGCTATGTAGCTTCGAAGCGTTACAACCTCGCAGAATCCCCCAGCGCGCACCTGCGAAATATTATTTACTGCACCACGAGCCAGTAAAAAAAAAGGGATGCAAAAAAGTCTCGAAAAAAAACAAAAAAATAAAATAAAAAATGAAGAAGACGAAACGACTCGATAGTAGGAGATGGTAGAAGTGAACCCCTCTCCCCTTCTCTTCAGCAAGGGTTTTATCACGATGTGGATCGGCGCAGATGCGTTGCGGTCGTACACGACCGTTTCATCTCTGATATACATATATCCACTTCCCAACGCAAAAGGACTCTCGACTTGCATCAGCAATAATTTTTTAAGCCCTTCTGACAGGAAGTCTCCGTTGGAATTTTACCCACCCTGACGTATATTTTTTTACGTTAGCTAGCCTTTCCACACGGCTTGTCATCCCTACCTGTACCTTCCAGATTACATGAGACCATGAAAGATGTAAAACGGTTGAAAAAAAAATGATTGAGTCTGTTTCTAATGCCGAAAGCCAAGGAAAAATAAGGGGATGAGATAGGATCGATACAGCATCCCTCAGATGGTTGTCTTGATGGTTGGATGAGAGAAACCATAGAAACAGACAATCGGCAACGAATGGATCGGAAGTCGAAATTTTTCGATCATACCTGTGCCAATAGTAACATACAAAAGGGCTTATAAATCTTCAGATTCAATGTTTCGAAGGTAGCTAGCAGAGTCCTTGAAACTTCTAGGGTAGACAAAAGTATCGTTTCGAGGTTGATCAACTTTCAAGACTTTCAACGTCTTCATACTCGATGGAAATCAACTTCCAGTCTTCGAAGTCAGGAATTTTCGAGACTTTTTCTACATAGGTAGAATTTCAGGACCCATTTCGAAAAACGATTACTCAAAACGTCCTTTACCTTCCCGCACGTCGATAAATTCGGTATTGGGTATACTATAAATACCATCGGTACCGTATTTTTCGAGTGTGTACATCGGCATAGTGTGCATCACGCAAACTCTTTGCCGGAAGTTACAAGACCCTGGCGTGTTCTGGTTTTTTACACTCTACCTCTCCCTCCCCCTTTTTTTACTCTTCCACATGTTCGCAGTAATATTCCAGGGATGTGAATGAAGAGGCACTTTTCGAGCGTTGGAAAAAAACAGCTTCTGGGTAAAGACGACCCAAGCCGTTACGACCCAATGCGGAAACGAATGAAGTTCGACAACGAAAAAAAAAGGTCGTAATCCAAGCACGTTTTATACGGCCAATCTTGGAGGTGTTTGGTAAGAAACCTCTAGATGTGTAAGCGTCGTAGAGTTTCGTATAGGAAGATTGAGTGGGATACGAAGAGAAGCCTGATGGGGTTGGAGCTATCGTCGTCCACACACAAAACCCTCTAGAACTGCCTTCCTACCGCATCATATTTTTACATAATTAGCACGTGGTGCTTGGGGGTATTACCGGTCATCCGGAACCACCCTGCGCAACCTTCCAACCAAGCCCTGGACATGCAGCATTTCTATGTCCCCACCTGGAGGCCCTCTGATGTCGTCCACTATATTATGTATAAACTGTGAGGTTGGAGACGATGGAAAAGGGCCAGGGGGAGGGGGGTGGGAGGTCGCTCGTTCTTTTTGTTGAAGCCCTGCGGTATTTTTGGAAACCGCGGTAGCGCGGCCACAGCCCACAAACCCGGCTGCACGGTAGATCATGTTTCTTGGAGGTGAGCCATGCTTGAGAGAGAGCTGCGCTGTTCTCTTTCTCTATCTTCCTGACTGGTTACCATTTTCATTTGGCTCTGGTAATCTCTTTTTGGTTTCCTGACTCTTCCTCTTTCCAGATCTGGATGGTTGAGCACGAGCATTGTGTGTAGGGATCCGCAATTCTTATCCTAATTAAATCGGGCCGGAGGCCGTTTATTGTTCGGGAATACCGTGGACATTCTTGGGAAGCTTGGCGCATGTGACGAAATCTTTTTTTTTTTGAATTTTTGCGGTGATTGATATCGAGATTGTAAGAGCAGGGGGGAGATGGTGTAAGACGGAATGATAAAGGAAAATGAGTGTCGGGTCGGTTAGGCCGTAATGGTCACTGGGGGTCCAGTAGACCCCAGGCAAATTTTGTAGGTAGTGAATTGTAGTTTGTGAATTTTGTAATCAATAATAATGTTGGATATATGAGATTTTTCCTGATCAATGTTCAACAGCTATTCCAACTGGAAGAAGAAGTTTACTCTGTGGGGAGAAGTTGGCAGAGAATCGGAATGACAGATACTTTTCCAGTTCAGTCGAGTGACTCGAATACAACGGACAATTTTCCCTCAATGACGGCTTAATTAGCAGAACGTCCGCAAACATCCATATTTCATTGGATACACGTTGACGCGTTGATTACCATTCGTTCCCCCGGTAGTCTTGCATAATACAAAAATTCTTATCTTCCACTTTGATCATTGATAACATGTTTTACGGGACGTTGAATATCTCGATCCTTCCACGAGGATCCTTATCATTGATTACCATTTAGATAAGACTTTGATCAGCCAACGTAGCCTTTTGATCAAAAATTTCCAACCAGCTTGTTCCAAACGACATTGGCAAAGTCCGTTTCATTTCGAAAAACGTATTTCCAACAATCTGGGGTTCCCAATTCAGCCCTCGTCTTTCCGATCCTCAACCAGATGCGATAACGTATCAAAGAGCCAACGGTTGCCACGAATTCACGTGAGTTTGCGCGTCTCGAAGCTAGACGATAATCGAAAGTGTGTGCTCGGTTGTAGAGGGCGCACAATGTCCAAGAGAGGTTGTAAATAAGAGGAAGCAGGTGTACGAGAACTCTCCGGTGTTGAAACACACCGGTTCGCCGGAAGTATAACGACCGAAGGAGAAACCGGGAGCAGGAGAGAACGAGGAAAGCTCTCGCGTCGTGACTGCTTCCTGGCTCGTGCTGGCGGGCGTCAGCTCGACCTATCGTATATTACTGTTGTAATAATGTGAACTGTACACGAACGTATACATGTCCAGTTGGTAGAATGAAACGGTATTCCTCTCTCTGGAGAACATTGTCTCCGTATCTTAACCCAAGGGACTATAGGTCTGAAGAACTTGACTGTATGCATAAAACAATCAAGATAATTGTCGAAGCTTCTGGTTCGTCCGGTGTAGAGGAAGTGGCTGTGTCACCTCAACCAACCAGTACTTATATATGTATTTTAAGGGTTGGCGGTTGATGAAACATAATGGAAAGGACTCGATGTATAGAGTAATCTACGGTAGGGCCTTTTGCTTCGCAGCATTTGTATTCAAGGTACGTCTGCATCTGATGCTCATTTTCCCACTGTAGTTTCGTGGCCCAGGGGATGAAGGGAAACCTAGCTGTGAGGGTGAAAATGCTCCATCAGCAAGAAAGGGATGAAGGAAAGAAGGAGAGAGAGAGAGAGAGAGAGAGAGAGAGAGAGAGAGAGAGAGAGAGAGAGAGAGAGCTAGAGCTATCCAATTACATAGAAAACAATAGTCTTAAGTGCTGGTGGCAGTCCGTCCCATGGAGCCTTCAACCATCCAACCCCAATGGGCTTTTCTACCCTCCAGCCCAATGGAAATATATCTGGTCATGGTGGAATACTTCGCGAGCTGGACGAAGCCTCATCCAATGATAAGTAATGAACAAACACAGGAGTGCTGGGAAATTTGAGTCTTTAAAGTTCTTTCCTTCATTTCATGCAGCAAATTTTATACCATTAGATCTCCGGTAAATCACTGGCTTTGGTACCAAGTTTTGACGTTTCTTCAACCCTGTATTTTCCTATTGACAACTTCAGATAGAAGAGTATATAGGAATTGGTTTTAAGAGCTAGGAGTTCGTATGTGGTATATACATGAAATTGGAGAACGAAGAAAGAAAACTAAACGGAGGGTCAGCCCTTCAGGCAGTTTTGGTACCGAGGTAGTCATTGCGAAGAATCTGGCAGGATCGAAAAGAGGCGGAGCCAAACAAGCGATAAAACGAAAATGAGCGTTAAAGAGACAATATGAAAACGATTTGGGTAATTTGCTAAGCGGAGGCGTTGGCCAAAAAAGCAAAAGAGAGAAGGTAGAGATGAAAACGAGCAAGGGGAAACCTGGAAGAGCTAAGTGTGCAAATGAATCGGTAGTTTAGGCCAATTGCCTTCAGACGACCCTTTTTCGTGGTACACTTTTCTACGTTTATTCTAGACCCCCTACCGTCACGTCATCAACATTCACATTGGCCACGTCTTTTCCATTGACTCGAACGGTTCTACTTCCAATTTACTTTGTCACGAGGATCCTATTGATTCTTGGATTTCTCCGATTCGACCAATCACCGTGAAAATTGTCTTTTCATTTTCTACCGCGGCATCTTGTCAATTTGTCAGTGATGGTTACCTCGTTCCATTGGAACCCGGTGAGCACATCCGATGCTGATGCTGCATCAGAGAATGGCAATGTCAGGATATGGTAGAGTGGAAGGAGAGAGAAAGAGAGTGGAGTGAACAGTGTGAGATCGAGAAGGGTGGAGGAACGTGGTGTCTCGTGCGGTGCTGAATGACACGTCGATGACGACCGAGTTGCTGACTCCGACTAACGAGTGGGGCGTTTGGGAGGGCGTGGGAGCAGGATCCCTAGCACCGGGAGATCTCGCCTCGTCATCATGGTTCCGCGTTCGAACCTAGTACGTGGAGAGAAAGAGATGAAGAGAGAGAGAGAGAGAGAGAGAGAGAGAGATAGGTCAGAGAGATCGAGGCTAGGCAACGAAGGTGTCCAGAACTCCGTGTCAAGATAGGAATCCATAGAATGAGAAGAGAGGAGGTTTGAGGTGGCCAGACCTCTGGCTTTTGGTGAAGCCTCCGGTTACCTGATGCTGGTACTTGAGCCATTCACGTACAGAGAGTTCACTCGAGAGAGGCGATTCGTCGGTTGTCGGAGCCAAGTGGATCCCAATGGGATTAGCTTGCTCGAGCTGTTTGACGGAAGAGAACTGTTTCCAAGAGGAAGAAGGGTTTGGGTAGGAAGAGGAGGAAAGATGGTGTACGAGGGATTGGAAAGGGAAATGGTAGGACAATATGACGAAGGCGACGAGAATGAGGGACACGATAGGATGCTGAAGAGGAGGAGAAGAACAGTGAGTGGGAGGGCCGTCAGCGCGTCACTCACCCCTAATACCTTCATTCCATCTGTCCGCCCGTGGAATACAGCTCTTCGACGTTGCCTGGAACTCTGCTGAGAGGCATCGTTGCACTCCTCGAACGAAAGGCCCGCATTTCCATCAACGGGCAATAACCTCGTTACCAGCTAGGGATTATTCAATTTTCGCGGTAAAATCTTCTAATGTGCCGTTATTACAGTCACCGGAGATGAGGGAGAATTCCGGTTGCCAGACAAGCCGTCAGGGGAGGGACTTATAATGGAGAGCCTTCTTTTCTTTCTTTTTTAAGCCTGTCAGTTTTCAACGCTCATCCAACCGAAGTATTCTGGAACGTAATCGACCTAGCCTCCATAGTCTACCTCGAATTTACGTTCTGATGTGACGATCGAAAATAGCTCGTGCTTGGATATGATATTAAAGGTATTTTAGGATATTAGGAGTGTGAAACGAAGGAATAACTTCCAATGCCGTTGACGATTCCAAGCTGGAGATTTCTCACGTGATTGAAGACCCTACCCCACATTTTTAACTCGCTCTGACGAAGAACCGAAGAACTCTACCATCATGTGACCACGTCTCCTTTAAAGCTCTTGCTCTTCTAATCGGTAAAAGGAACTACAATGGAATTCGTGGTAGGTATTCTCAAAGCGTTTCAGGTTGGATTGTACACGTCCGTGAAGCACATCGCTTCGTTGTTGGAACGACCCGATACGACAGATAAGCCGAACTCCAAGATGCCGCGGGCCCCCTGTCTACCTCTTCGTTGTAGATTCCAACGAGTTCTCTTTTTTTCCGTCTATCATGGCCTCACACTTGGTGAAGACCCTCGAGTTCCCTATGTTACGGACATTGCTCTTCTGGTATAATATCTTTTCGAAAATCTGCTAGTCATTGCGCGAAACTGAGAACGATTGAGTGCTGTATGTCTCCGGGTTTTGAGTTTCGATGATCATCTTCGGATTTTCTGGCGCAGTAGAACGATTTTGTTTCAGCCAAAAATTTAATTTGGAATTTTTTTGAAATTTTGGGCGCAGTAGAGTTGAAATAGATTTTGCTATAATCACAAATAATTGTTACGAGGACAATAATCAATTCATGAGGTTTCCAGTTGTGTATTCAGGACTGTTACTAAATAACTGAACCATTCGATTTTTTTCTAAAAAACTATTAAAAGCTATTAAAAAGTATTTTTAGCTAAACACTATTTTTGGAAAATATACCAAAATTATGTTCAATTATTCGCTGCTAGGTTTCAGCCATGACCTCTTATTTGCATAAAGATATCATCTTAGCGATTAAAAATGTCAGACTATATTATTTTTCATAAAAATCCTCAAACTTCCGGTTGTCGAAATTGGTATCTCAAAGCATATAAATAATTATACTTTTGACAGCAGAAAACGCCGAACTAAGGTTTCCTTGAACATTAGGATACCAATGATAACAATCCAAGGTAATTTGTGTTTCTAAATAACTGCTCAATTTTTTTGATTGAAGTTTGACCAGTCCGAAATATAATCATTTCCGTACTTGATCAATCATAAATCCTCATTCCAGTAGGATTAAAAAAAAAGGATAAATTTCCCTGTAAAAACAGTGCTTCAGCGCAGGATCAAGATAATCGGTACAAATCTGGGAAGCTAGAATCGTACAAAAGTGGCATTTCAGCTATGGTCATCAAAGACGACTGTGGATCAAGGAACATCATTAGGTAAATTTGATAACTTCCGTTGGACTCTTCCAGCTACCTAGACGATAAAACGTACTTATGTAAGGGAACTAGCCTTGATCCTGATGAGGATAACTGGTAGGGTGGCACTATTATAGGTTGTACCGGGTTTAGGAGAAATCGATCCGGGCGGACTACCGGAATTGGTATTAGGTACAGCACAACGTTGGTACGACAGGATTCTAGGGCTTTCGGTGTTCCGTAGGCCCCAGAACAGTAGAACCAAACGGATTGTTGGGTAGGGCGTGGTTCGAACGGGGTCTCTATGACACGGCCACCTCAATCACTCCATGACACCCAGACCTGTCATTATCACGCAACTCTGTCTACCCCTGAACGGCGGCGATGGCGAATGCCTGCTGGCTTACAACTACTACACGGTAGGTTGGCATCTAGCTACGTGGTCGGTAGTCTAGGCTTTGCAAGCTCTGTTCTAGCCTACGCTTGGATCTGACCATCGACAACAACGGGACCAAGACTCAGATGAACTGGAAAGTTGGGGTAATCATCTTAAGATCATGAATCCAAAGTAGAAAAATGTCATTCCAAGATTTGAAGCTTTTATGAATGAGCATTGTTGAAGAACGTTGTGGTCCAAAGGATTGTTGAATGATAGAGGTGCAGAGGATCATTCACTCATGCAGCAAAGTGTCTTTGTTTGGGTTTGGTACTGAAATGAAAGAGGAGCAAAAGTGTATCTTTGCTACATTTAAGACTGGTAATTCCATTCAGCAAAAGCCTTATGCCAGTGTCTACCGTAAAGTTAC
The DNA here is from genome assembly GCA_030522765.1 of Ophioninae sp. B BG-2022a. NCBI lineage: Eukaryota > Metazoa > Arthropoda > Insecta > Hymenoptera > Ichneumonidae > Ophioninae sp. B BG-2022a. The sequence continues at coordinate 24,011 of JAPYZJ010000349.1, forward strand.
TTTTTTTGTGGAAAATATGAAGAACACCTGGAAATCCAAAATCATTCGGTTGGAAATTGTTCGAAAAACGCTATGTGAATTAGACCCTGAATCCTTGAGGTTTTTTGATGTTCTAACTTATCTACAAATCGCTAATTAGATGGTGATTCCTAGCTGGTGATTATCAGCTAGCCAATTAGCTGGTGGATTCCTAGCTGGTGATTATCAGATAGCCAATTAGCTGGTGATTCCTAGCTGGTGATTATTAACCAGCTTCCAAAAACGACAACTGTACCTACATACGATAGACCTAAAACGCCAGAGGTTCAATATCAGAACTATCAGCCCTGATGACTGAGACTGCCATCTTTTGCGTAACGATGGTACAAAACCAAACCCAAACAAACCCAAACCTTGAAATTTCCTAAAAAGACGAACCCTTACACTATGCCGGGTCTAGAGTCATTGGTGAAAGAAGAAAGAAGACAGGTACTTGATACGGTACCCCATTGAGTTCCGAAACGTTCGTTCGTTGGGTCAGTCAACTGATCGTAGCACCACCCATCAACGCCCTATTCATTTCGGTAGGGTTCTTCAGAATCAAATGACCTTTCCGTAGATACTGGCGATTGCTGGTCTTTCCCGATTAAGGTCGAGTGGTCCGGACGAGGCTGTTCGATCTACACCTCAGCCGTACTGACCTCTGACCCCGCCGGTTTCCTCCTCACCTAGCCTGACGTTTCTAACTGGCCGGCACCGGCTTTGTCTCCCAATTTCATTGATTAGTCCAGGCTGCGAGTGAGCTTACCCGCTTGTTGGCTTATCAGGAACCAACCCCTCCGGGCATGTAGGTGGCGAGGGGTTGTACATGCTGCTCGCTATACCTTCGAAGTTACATGTAGTGCCACGACCACTCGATTGTGTCGCACTAATGAAACGACTCAAGGAGGGTTCCCCGAACGTGAGGATCACGCTGAACTAATCTTGTGTACGAAAATACCGAATGCCTAGCTCCCTTGTGTTCCGTTTGATTCCAAACCGTCTCTCTTCCACGACTTCGATATTCTTGATACCGAGTGGATTGAGAGAAGTTCAGCTAAAAGATCGTGGCTTACTGTCCGATAAAATGTGAATTGAAAGACCTGGGTGATAGCAAGTTAGATACAAAAGTCACGAAGAAGAGGTTTGTTGAGTTTGTCATTTCTAGCCAGGCACGCAATTGGATTTTTCCTTCGATCGAAAATCCTTCTCGGCGTTTCAGGCTTGCGGTCGTGATCAAATGTCACTTCGTTTTTTTGCGTTGTCTGTTAGGGGTTGGTACTTTTGTTTCCTTTTGGGATCTTTTTACGTGTCCATCGTTTTGGGTCATTGACCAGGGACCGATGATAGGACCTAATGAACATTAGATTTTCATGGAGAATGGCGTTTGGGACTGTAGGTCCAGTCTGTTGATCAAAATCTGCTCTCTTCATTTTTTGGCTTTGTCCATTCCATCATTGATTAATTACCCAAAAATAACTGGATCACCAAAAAACTAGACTTTCCTTTGGCATCTGGTCTTCAGCAAACGCTCTTTCGTACCATTGTGGGAATCTTTCTAATCAAAAAGATTGGCACACGGACACGAGTCTTCAACTTTGGACTACCCGTCGAATGGGCGTAGGTGTTCATTACGATTTCAAGTATTACGTGCTCATGTATCGAAGAGCATGGAACGCGCGACTGTTTCTCGCTTCGAGCGGGCATGTCTCTCGGAGTATCCATATTTGTCTGCGTGCATACGTGTGCCCCGGGGGCAGCAATTTCCTGGCTCATGCTCGCACCGGAACCTGGCAATCATCCCCAGTCAGTCTTTCAGTCAGTTCGGCCCTGCTATTTAATTATCCATTTAGAGCGTATAATTTTGTACGGGATATTCGGTGGGACGATGAAGAGAGAAGTGGTAGGGTGGATAGTGAAATAAAAAAAGGTAGACACACACGAATAAATACGTATGTGCACATCAAGGTAGTGAAAAGTGTTGGCAATGACGTTGAACAAGGAAAGAGATTTTAGAATGAGCGTCGATTCCCGAGAGTGCCAGAGCGACGATGCTTTTGGTGCACACGTGGGGTGCCTCTGCCTACCGTCGGCTAGTTCCCATATCCGACAGGAAGCGTGGCAGTTTGGCCACGCTAGATTTCTTCATGGTTGCATGTGTAGTCAGAAAAAACAGGCTGGTGGGGGCTGTATAATAAACCGTGGCTGGAAACGAAAATGGCGCTTTCGCCAGCCACCAAGCGATTTGCCAAGACCACACCCACGTTCTTTTCAGCCATCGAAGCGGACCTGCCACCAACTTTTTTCAAATTTACCGCACCCAATGCTTTCATCTTCGAAGGTGAAGGAAATGGCAACTTCTGGTGAATGAAACCAGGAAGAATTATTCTGCCAGTCTGTGCAACGTCTGGACAATGGGGTTGTTGGGTTTCTTTCGGATTATTGGGAAAACAACCAAGCTGGATGGAGATTGTTTGTTTGGGTTTGTTTGGGTTCTTATTCTGCCAGTCTGTAGAAGAACTTCTGGAGAATGGGGTTGTTGGGTTCCTTTCGGATTATTGGGAAAACAACCAAGCTGGGTGAAGATTGTTTATACAAAGATTTTAGAAAAGCCATCAATGATGATGACTCCAACACGATCTTTTTCAAACTTTACTCCAATGAACATTTTTATACTGGAGGAAAAAGACCAGCACAGGTTCGATTTCTGTACTGATGATCAGGAAACCTGCTAGTCTAGGTGGAAGTTGGATATGCATGGATTTCGAAGAGCTGGCAAAAACGCCGATGCTTCGATCCCCATCAGCCATATAGGTGTACTACACGCGGGTAATCCATAGGACAGATAAATAGGTAATATCGTATCTGCTCGATGGTGGAAAAGCCCTGAGGGTTCGAGCGTATAAACGAAATAGCTGTTAGGTGATATTGGATATAAGGCTTGTACGCTTTCAACTGGCAATAGAGGAGCCCAGGTTTCAGAAAAAGAGGGACCAGGCTTTTTCCTTTTTTTTTTTTCGTTCATTTTTTTTTTCGCGTCACAGCGAAGAGCTTTTCATCGTGGCGTCGCTTCAACGTTCTCCGCAGTCTCTCCCATCGCCCTTAGACTTTTACGTTTCTTTTTTTTTCTCTGCTTTTTTTTCTTTTTCTTCAGCTTCTCTCGGCCACGCGACGCTTTTCCCGTTTAGTGTCAATTTATTCAGGATTCCCGAGATTCCCGAGGCTTTGCCATATCCCGATTCTTCCGTTTTGCCCCTCAGTGCCTTTTCCTCGAGAACGCCCCCGATCAGACCCCACGAACGTTTGCATAATATTGTATTTATTTTGTCTTGTAACCCCTTGCTAAACTCACCCTATCTTTCTAACCCCTACTGTGATTTGGTCTCTCTCTCTCTCTCTTTCTTTCTCTCTCTCGTTCTCCAACTCTTTTCTCTTTGGATTATGCATGTATAGGTTAGGTATCGAAAAGCTGGAAGGAAGGATGATCTGGAACTACATTCCTACTCTCTCTTCAGGGTTGAAACCCAGAGTCCACGAAATGGGCACTAACACATTCCAGGGAGGTTATGTTGGGAAAATAGGACGAGGAAGGTTGAAGGGAAGTCAGTAGGTACAAGGGAGAAAGAAGAGAAAACGAGAGAGAGGGAGAGAGAGAGAGAAAATCGTGCAGAGCTCCATTCAGGCCGAGCAATTTGGCACCCACCGATATTGGATCGAAACGCCATCAAGAATTTCTCGTCGAGATTTTCTCTCGATCCTCAAGAGTCTTTTCCAAGGTCAAATCGTCCGCCTGATCGCCAAGTTAAAAGACGTGCCGAAGTACATTTGAATATTACTGGAAGAGTCGTATTACCCGACATATCCCATCATTTTTTGACTCGTACCACGTGATCACGTTTTGTTTGGGTTTGCCCAATAATCATCCGCTTTGATGGAACTAATGGTCATTTCGGAATACTGCTCCGACAGGAGATAAGTTTTTTTTTTTATTGGACACGTTAGTGAGAATTCAGTCCGTGTTGCATATTCCAGTATTACCTAGGTACTCTTCTCGTCATTGAAAACCCACGGAGCAGGAAAATGCGGTTCGAGCAAACCTGACAGATGATTGTCAGTGGCCTCCAGTCTCGCTCCGAGCTAACGGTGAACTTGACGTTCTGACAATAGTATCTCTATGTTCCTACATATCTTGCTCGTACAGATGAATTTTCTTGATTAATTGATGACTTATTGATCGAGTTGATAAATTTTGATAAAATTAATCATCTGTATTTTGTTAAAATAAGATTGAAAATATTATATTTTTAATTATTAAAATGCTATATTTTTAATTATTAAAATGCTATATTTTAGATTATTAAAATTCTATATTTTTAATTGTTAAAATACTATTTTTTAATGATTAAAATACTATATTTTGAAATATTGAAATTTCAAAAAACATGAAACGGTCATCTGAAATCCAAAAGAAAAGAATTGATTTTTTCATGACTTTGAAATTTGTTCATTGCACGAACGAAAATAAATTCTTTCTAGTTTATCAATTTATTTTTCGTCGTAAAATCCTCAAATTAGTCAAAATATTTCTACGTTTTACATTAAAAATTTGCAAATTCAGATCGTATTAAAAAAAAATGTTTATACTTATTCAATAAACTAGTATTTAGGGATTAATCGATGTTGGTCTTTTCATTTATTTTTCCATTAGTTATTGATAATAATTATGTCACTTTTTCTCGTAAAAAGCCAGAAAAAGCGAATAAATATTTGTTTATGTTCATAACAAAATAACGAAGCATGTCAGACAAGCGTTTTCCGATATTATGTATTCAAAAAACTCGTTTATGAAAATTAATAAAATCACAAAAAATTGAATAAAACATCCATAAAAAAATCATAAATTAAATAAAAATTCCATAAAAAAATACATTCATTTTACGGGGGTGTAAATACAATAAATATATATCTGTATATATTTATTAATACAGATGAACTTAAAAATGTTGCAATTTTGTACTTTTGACCCTCGTAAATAAACAACTTGAAGATCCAGTAATTTTCGTATTCTGACAATCAACCACTCCACCAAAAAGGGATAAATACATTAAATCCAACTATGGCAATTTAGTAATTCCATTTGAATAAATTTCCGACAAATTATTCTGGAATGCCATTTACGAAGTGAGTAATTCCGTTGTTTCTCGTGTAAAGCGTTAAATACAATGACACGTTACAATTTGCACCGAAGTTTCCACCGGAAATTCCGGTTGTATGTGCTTATTGAAAAAAAAAGAAAAAAAAAAATGTTGAGAGCACGAGAATCGGAATTTGGGAACGAGCGGAAAAGAGACCCTGAAGCTTCGGTTCGCAGGGGTAGTTTGCAACCCCTACAAGCTCTGTGTAAAATTAGTGACAGGTCATCGAATTTTACGGGCATGGCCATCGCACGGACGTTACGATATAAAGTATCGGTGGTCACGTCGGAAACGATGTCCACGTGCATAATTATTCCACCGATTTCCAAAGCTGCGTAATGATGCGTTTATCGGGATTTCTCCAACGCCTTTTTTCAAAATATTTTTCCATATCTCCGGGGAATGTAAAACCCCTCTCCCCTCTCTGTAATTTCTCTCTTTTTTCCCTCCTTCCCTCTCGCGCTGTTATCGAGTACCGAATTTATTCTGATCGGTATTTATTTACGAATCTCTGAGTTGGGTCTGCATACTCAAACTAGATCGATTTCGTTCCAAGTGGAATTTCTTTTTTTTTTGTTTTTTGCAAACTGGAACGATTGATAAAAATTGAGGTGAAAAAAATTGAAAATTGAAAAAATTGAGGAATGAAGACGAAAGCTTATCTATCTGGGGGAAACGCGAGTTTCCCCAGATGGCTTAGTGAGTTTTTCCACGCTTTTGAAAATCATTTTCAAAAAAAGGTAGATGCATTAAGAAATATCCGATATAAACTGCTAGTATGAAAGGGATCGAAATGATGATAATACATTTTATTATGTTCAGTGAAGAACTTACGGGAAATTGGGGAAAAACAAAAATTATAAAAAAATGAAATATAAACATTCAGAAAAATAATAAGTAAGTAATAATTTAACAAAAAATACCAAAAAACACAGAAAAACCAAGAAACGCGATATAAGCAAAAAAAACGAAATATAAATTTAAAAAACCCAATATAAACAAAAAAAGAGAAAGAGAGAGAGAGAGCGAGAGAGAGAGAGAGAGAAGGTAATAATTGCGATGACATTTCAGCAGGACACATCCCCGTCTGATTATAAATCAAAGAAGCAAAGATATTAAAATATAAAAATTCGACAAAATAATAACTAAATAACAATCTGCCAAAAAATACAAAAAAAAAACGCAATAAAAATAAAAAAAGCAATATAAATAAAAAAAAGCAATATAAATAAAAAAAAGCAATATAAATAAAAAAAGCAATATAAATAAAAAAAAGCAATATAAGTAAAAAATAAAGAGAAAAAGAGAGAGAGAGAAAGAGAGAAGATAATAATCGCGATGACATTCCAGCAGGACACATTCGCGTCTTTGATGCTCGACGAGGCATCCGTCGGATCTGAGTTTCATCGGAAACTATTACATTTCATATACACAGGCATACAATTCGCATGGAGGAAATTATCACGAGGGGAATGTAAAAAAGCAGTTATGCAGGTGGTAATGGAAGTCTCGATTGCTCCTCGGGCGCTGCCCAGGTATTTTATATCCTCGGCCTTTCCTCCCACCTCTCGGCATCGCCTTCATTGTCGGCTCGCTCAATTAAGTGTGTGAAATTCGCAACGGTGATTTCGCGTTGTCTATCTCTCAGTTCTCCATCTCTATCGTACAAATTTCACAACGTTGGCTGGATAGGGTATGATTGGTAGAAGGGTGCGAAATAATGAGCTTGGAAGTTTATACATCATGGATTGGGCCTTTTGTGGGTTCAATTGCAAAATCAAAGCCTTTTTGTAAGGCTAACCTCAAATTTGGACCCTGAGCCCAGTGGCAACGTTTGTTCATGTTTGAGAGCCTAATTACATGACTGGGCCTTTTTGTGAGCTGAATCACAACGTTGGGTCCTTTTTGTGAGCTCACTTAAAAAGTTGGGCCCTTTTTTGAGCCAAGTTTTAAAATTGGGCCTTTTTGTGAGCTCACTTGCAAAGTTGGGCCCTTTGTTTTGAGCCAAGTTTTAAAATTGGGCCTTTTTGTGAGCCAAGTTTAAAAATTTGAGCCTTTTTGTGAGCCAAGTTTAAAAATTGGGCCTTTTTGTGAGCCAAGTTTGAAAATTGGGCCTTTTTGTGAGCCAAGTTTGAAAATTGGGCTTTTTTGTGGGCCAAGTTTGAAAATTGGGCCTTTTTGTGAGCCAAGTTTAAAAATTGGGCTTTCTTGTGAGCCAAGTTTGAAAATTGGGCCTTTTTGTGAGCTAAATTTAAAAATTGGGCCTTTTTGTGAGCCAAGTTTAAAAATTGGGCCTTTTTGTGAGCCAAGTTTAAAAATTGGGCCTTTTTGTGAGCCAAGTTTAAAAATTGGACCTTTTTGTGAGCCAAGTTTAAAAATTGGGCCTTTTTGTGAGCTCAATTACAAACTGTGAGCCGAGTTAAAAAATTCGGCCCTTTTGTGAGCCTAAGGGAATTTTTGGCTGCCTTGGGAGCCCACTGACAACTTTGGGCCCTTTTTTGTAGCTCAATCATAACATCAGGCACTTTTTTTTACTCTGAATTACAATGTCGGACCCTTTTATGAGATCATCCACAAAGTTGGGCCCTTTTTGCAGGGACAATCTACGAATACAGTCATGGCTAATTTCGCAGCCACTCCACAGCTGCACTTTGGCTTGTAGCCGCAGACAGGATAGCCAATAATGTTGGTGGCATTGGATTCGCTCGGTAAAAACGTTCCTGACGATGGGATCATTATCGTTATTTAATATCGCGTCATTAGCGCGCTCGGTATCCAGAGGCACTAGGGAGCGTTGTTTATGTGTTCGGGAATGTTCTGTGCTGCATCGAGAAGATCGTTTTCCTCGTGGTCTTCGTACGAATAAATAGTCCGACCACTACAGTGAAGCTCAAAAACTATTTGGGAAAAACAGCGAAAGAATTTGGCTGATCTATTTTGATACGGATGAACCGCCATGCTTTGTTATTAACAAGTTGTGCAATCATTTATTTATAATGAGAATGCATTAAAAATGTATTGTTTTGATTGGGCATATTCGAGACCGAATTGTTAGGTAGCGTGTCATATCAAACGACAGGACATCATCTTTGGGTTTGTTTCCGTGTGTATGTTTGTGTTTGTATGTTTGTTTGCATGCGCTTGTATGTTTGTTTGGGTTTGTTTGTTCATGCCTGTATATTTGTTTGGGTTTGTTTGTTTATTTGTGTTTGTATGTCTGTCTGAGTGCGTTTGTATGTTTGTTTGGGTTTGTTTGTTTGTGTTTGTATGTTTGTTTGCGTGTGTTTGCATGTTTGTTTGGGTTTGTTTGTTAAAGTTCGTTTGTTTGTGTTTGTATGTTTGTTTGCGTGTGTTTGTATGTTTGTTTGCGTGTGTTTGTATGTTTGTTTGCTTAAGTTCGTTTGAGTTTGTTTGTTTGTGTTTGTATGTTTGTTTGTTTGGGTTTGTATGTTTGTTTGCGTGTGTTTGTATGTTTGTTTGCGTGTGTTTGTATGTTTGTTTGCGTGTGTTTGTATGCTTGTTTGCGTGTGTTTGTATGTTTGTTTGGGTTTGTTTGCTTAAGTTCGTTTGAGTTTGTTTGTTTGTGTTTGTATGTTTGTTTGGATTTGTCTGTCTGTGTTTGTATGGTTATTTGATTGTGTTTCTATGTTTGTGTGCGTGTGTTTGTATGTTTGTTTGGGTTTGTTTGTTCAAGTTGGTTTGTTTGTGTTTGTATGTTTGTTTGTGTTTGTATGTTTGTTTGTTTGTGTTTGTATGTTTATTTAATTGTGTTTGTATGTTTGTTTGGGTTTGTTTGTTCAAGTTGGTTTGTTTGTGTTTGTATGTTTGTTTGCGTGTGTTTATGTGTTTGTTTAGGTTTGGTTGCTTAAGTTCGTTTGAGTTTGTTTGTTTGTGTTTGTATGTTTGTTTGGATTTGTCCGTTTGTGTTTGTATGGTTATTTGATTGTGTTTGTATGTTTATTTAATTGTGTTTGTATGTTTGTTTGGGTTTGTTTGTTTGTGTCTGTATGTTTGTTTGGGTTTGTTTGTTCGTTTGGGTTTGTATGTTTGTTTGGGTTTGTTTCTTTCCATGCTGCCTGGGTATATTCAATCGTCGTGATGTTTTGTCGGTTTCGTCGTGTAACCAGGTGACACGGAAGCAATTATTATTGTCACCACTGCTTTTATCGCACAAAGTCGAATACCTATTTCGTAATTTCGGGGAGGACTTTGTTGGAAAAGTTATCAATTGTGAAGATGTAAATGTCCTACAAAAATGTCCTCCAATGGGGGAGATCGTCCGGTTGCATAGATGTGTTACACGCTGCAGGTGCAGGTACACTGCACGGTAGGTGTTCTCTCCCACGACCCTCGTGTTTTTGCGAGCAAAGATCGGTGATGCTGCTCCACGGGACCCCGCGCAAAGAACCTCTAAAGTTCCTATATTTATGGCGAACACAGCCAGGCACGTAAACACTCTCCTCGGACGACTACATGTGGAGTGTGCTTGTTGCACTTTGATGTATTTGATGGATTCTTCGAGTACGTGATCGAATCCGTTAAACGTCTCAATTATTATAATTTCATCTGTTCTCGAATCGTCATCGGCGCTCCACCCTTTTTGCCTCTCGATTGCATCTTGATACTGCCTGATAGTCATTCCGAAATAAACATACCGAGGGCATTCTCAAGCTTGATTTTCGACGAACGTTTGCCTTTTATTTATATCATTTTTTTACTATTATTGCTGTTTTTTTGTTTGGGTTTGTTTGGGTCTGTTTAGGTTGCCTCTTATTTTTATCGTGTTATTACTATTATTGCTGTTTTAATTTTTGTTTGGGTTCGTTTGGGTTTCCTCTCATTTCTATCATGTTATGACTATTATTGCTGTTTTTATTTTTGTTTGGGTTTGTTTGGGTCTATTTAGGTTGCCTCTTATTTTTATCATGTTATTACTATTATTGCTGTTTTAATTTTTGTTTGGGTTCGTTTGGGTTCCCTCTCATTCGTATCATGTTATTACTATTATTGCTGTTTTCATTGTTGTTTGGGTTTGTTGGGGTTGCATCTTATTTTTATCAGTTTATTACTATTATTGCTGCTTTCATTTTTGTTTGGGTTCATTTGGGTTTGTTCGAGTTCCCTCTTATTTATATCATGTTATTACTACTATTCCTGTTTTTACTTTTGTTTGGGTTTGTTTAGGTTGCCTCCTATTTTTATCATATTATTACTACTACTGATCTTTTCACTTTTGTTTGGGTTTGTTTGGTTTGTCGTTGTTTTTGACATATCCAAATTCCAAATTTTTCAAAGTCTATTTTTCACTACGATATTTATATATTTACTGCCGATTATTTTTCCAAGAGTTTCTTCAGGTGGAAAGTATGCCTCATTGGAACCGTCGAAACTTTGATGAGTTCCGTTCCACAGTGATCACCCTAATTCGGTTTGCTCCATTCGCCACGTTGCACGCTATTGCAAGCGTTGCATTTAATTCGGGGGAGGGGGAGTGGAGAGCGAGGAGGACGTGGAAGAGGAGAGGGGGGGGGATCAAGAATCGCTACGAGCAGACGAGGAATAACGAGCAATCGGGGGCGACGAGCTAGGGAGGATTGACAGCCGGATATTTTTATGCGAAGCCCCATATATTCGATATAATCCGTGGGTAGTTTTATGGCTGCCAATCTCTGAGTGACTTCCCTCTCTTTCCTATCACCTGCTCTTCCTCGGGGCGACCTGTCGACGAGGTACGTGACGTCACATTGCGCGTGAATTTTCACTTCATCGTCTCTATTCCCAATGTTGAAACTCGCTGATCCACGTTCGATTTTTTTTCAATATCCAATTCGTCCAATATATACCACACTAATGATTTTTTTTCAATCGAAAAAGTATATAAATTTATTAAATTTTCGGAGTTGAAATATGGTAAAAAAAATAGGAAGAAATTTTCATGAGTTTTGTTTAGGAAAAATGATAAAGTGAAAAGTAAAAATGGACTGGAATAGTTGTGACGATTTGTTTGGGTTTGTTTGGGTTTGTGTGGGTAGCTAATCGTTTTTTCAATCAACATTTTTTTCGAAATTTTTTCAATTAAAATTTTTTGGGTGACTAACGGTTTTTTCAATCGAACAAGAATATAAATTTATTAAATTTTCGGAGTTGAAATATGGTAAAAAAAATAGGAAGAAATTTTCATGAGTTTTGTTTAGGAAAAATGATAAACTGAAAAGTGAAAACGGACTGGAATGATTGTGACGATTTGTTTGGGTTTGTTTGGATTTGCATTTGTTTATCTCTGCAAGGTAAAAATCTTTGTAGAAATAAAATGCCACGATTTTTCATTATTTTTGTATTGATTCTTTTTTTGCGTTTACGCAGATTAAAATACTGTATTTTGAAATACTAGACATAAATAACGATTGAGGATCTTTTGTTGCAAGGATTGCAAGAAGAAATTCGTATTAACCAAATAAGTAATAAAGAAAAACACTCAAACCCAAACAAACGATAATCAACTTGTTCCTAAATCCCAACCAACAACAATACAATATTATTTCCTCAACAAAACTAATCCCGTCGATATAAATCGATAACCAACAAAAAAAACTCCAAAATAAAAATAAAACCCCCAAAAAAAAAAAGAAAAAAAAACCCTAGAAAAATTATATCTACTTTTCTCACCGTGCAAAATCACTAGAAACAATTTCAAAATTTCCCTACAGTCGGAGTCGTGGTCAGGGTAAGCCGAGAATTATTAAAGCTCCGGGGCTTCGATGATTTGTCGGTATGCTTGTGAAATTTGTGTACGGTTGTGCGTTTGTACCAGCAGACGTGATACGGAATATATGAATAATAATGGCTTGCATCCCTCGTAATGCACATCGTCCGAGATGTACACCAATGTCGAAACAGTTACCACGTGGGTGTGCGTAACTACATTTATTCGTAATGTATAAATACAAAGGATCCAATACACCTTCAGAAGTGTGGAACGCGTCCCTTTCACGCTATGGTCACGTGACGCATTGGTCGGTTGCGATACTAGCGCCGCGTGTGATTCCCTCTGATTAGTGCTATCTGTACCAATCCCAACCCCAACTTCCCTCCCCCCTCCCATTCCTAGTCTCCCCTCCCCCTTGCCCCAGCCCGTCTATCCAGTCAACTGCTGAACGCCTGTGTTGGTATAATCCAACCATAATCAAGCTCTCTCACTCCTGTGCTTACTGCCTGTATCCACTGGTTATGGGAAGATCATATATTCCGGTTGGTAGCAGAATTCGAAGATACGCAGTCAATCTTCATCCTCGACGTGAATCTCGACCACCTGAAATTCCTACGTTTCCCACCGATGAGTCCAACAGTTTCGACGTATACATCATAATCGCTCGCGTTAACCAACCTGTCAACTGGTTTGCCTCAATTTTCATCCTCTCGATCCTCATTTAACACCGGACGGTGAAGACAACGAGGTGGTCAACGATTTATCATTGATACGATAGTACGGTCTTGGAGAATTCGTTGCCTTTGATTGGGGTAGAGTTTGGATTATGGGCTGGCTTTTTTAGTGGAAAATTTTTTACTACAGGATGGAAGAATCGATGGGTTTTGGATTTTTGATTGGGTATGTTGACTCGAAAACATCAGGAAATGACGATCTGTCTTTATGAGAAGAACCTAAACTCAAACAACTTTGTATTTTTATAAGAAGAAAGTGGGGATTAAAAAAGAATTTTCATAACTGAAGTCTTGAAGTAACCCAAACAAAAATTGAAACCCAAACAAATTTTGAGACTTAAACAAACTAGGAAACCCAAGCAAACTCTGAGGTCCAAACCAACTCAAACAAACCCAAACAAGCTCTTCGACCCAGAAACCCAAACAAACGACAAAACCCAAACATCCATTGAAGTCAACCAATTGCCTAGAGTAGACATTCAACAGACCCCTTTTTTAATTTACCATTATCAAGTATACGTTCATACAAATCTCCTTTCTTTCCGAATAATTATTCATAACCCTAATATCCCCATAAAAAAAAACTATTTTCTCCAAAGCTGATAAAGTGCATCCCTGACCAACGAATTTTCACGTCAATAACCTTCAACGATTGTCACCTTTAACCTCTACTATTTTTCAAACAAATTATTAAATAATCCACAATGTTTACTTTTTAACTGCCCAACAATAAATATTTCTCTTCTCCTCTATCTCCCCAAAGAAAAGCTAAAAACCAAGAACGTGAAAAATTCAGTTTTGCGAATGCCTGTAGGAAAAGAGGCGACGCCGAGTGTCACCGACGTTCTCGGTCAGGGTATGTTATACGGATGAGGTGTTACAAATATGGTTTATGCTCTGGGGAAGGACCGTCCGGAGGGAGGAGGGGGGGGGGGGTTGGTACGAGTGGTCGGTTGCACAGCACGTGCATTAATGCGGCTGATTGCCCGTACATCACTAACGGCACGGGAAGAGCGAGAGGGCTACGATCTTCCCGATATTGCGTTCCCGCCTTTTTTTTCCCGCTGTACTAGAACCGGTAGATGGCGACACGTAACGATGCGGCAGCCGTTTAGCCAGTTAGTTACGGTGTGCTGTGGTCGCGGTCTATTAAAATATTGGGTCACTTCCTTCCCCGCTCGAAACCTTGTAATATATCGGCTGAACGAGAACGGTGGTAGACATTTTCGAGGGTGTGCAGAGGAGGGGGAGGGGCTGGCGGCCGTTTTCGAAAGCTTATTGCTCGCGTTGAATCAAAAATTCGAGCGTGGTTCGGAACCTCATGGAACCAGATGATAAAGAGTAAGCGTATAATAGAAGAATGAAAAAAGAGGGAAAGAGGGAGGGAGGGAGGGAGAGGGAGAGAAAACGCGTGGGAGGGAGCGGAAAGATCCTCAGTGGGCTCGTTACGTGGATCCTTTCAGGTCCCTAAGTGGACGTCGAGTTCGTTAGGCCGTTCGGGACGCGAAGATCGTGGAAGATGAACGGGACGCGGGCGCGAGGGCGGCACACACGAAGCGGCGGCTTCTCTCGTCGCGGAGATGCATGGCCTCGTGTTTGCCACGGGAAAAGATATGGTACTTCGTGCAAAGAGCGAGACGGTCACTCTCTTGGTCACTCGGTGCACGTGTCCTTATTCCTCCTTTCGTACTCCACCTCCCGATTCGAATTTGTTTTTTTGTTTTTTTTTTTTCGTTTTTTTTTTTCGTGACTTTACCATCTCTCAGCCGCGACTGAAACGTATCCACAAATACGCGCGGCGTTCCCGCACACCGAAATATTCGCCAACGGTTTTTTTTTTGTTTTCTTTTTTTTGGTTATTTTTTTCTTTTTTTGAAACTTGTACGTTGCCAGGACGTTGGGCCACGTCACTCTTGGATTTGCCACGCCGGAGTGCTCTCGATTATCACCGCTCGTCCCGATGCACTTTATCAAAGGTGTCGGCGAATATTACTGTAACGAGTCGAGGAATACTCCACAAAGGGATTAAATAAAAAAAGTGACGCGATGTATGGGCAAGGGGTGGGGGGGGGGGGGGGGGGGGGGGGGGGGGGAGGGGGGGCGGAAGATATGGGAATTGGTCTTGGTCGAATTTAACGGCGATGGACCGAATGAACGAGAAGTGAAGGTTTTTCTTTTTTTTTTTTTTTCTTTTTAGGTTGGATCGTAAAAGATCGGAGCAAAGGGTATATCCCAAAGTGGCGAAATGTACCTTTCGATGTTGTGAAAATGAATTTTTTTCTTGCTGATTACGTTATCAGAAAGGATATTATTGCTTCACTTGAATGATGATTAAAACTAACCGGTTATATTAAGCGACTACAGTCCTTCTAGATGATGACTGTCGCTGAAGGATGATGAAGGACATTGCGACTTATTCGTTCCAGAGGGAAATGGAATTGTTTCTGCTCGGTGATAACAGAGTTTTCAGAAAATATGGTTTAGTTCTTTCGAAGCCTAATTCGCTCAAACTTCCAGCCAAGATACTCGAAAATGACAGTTATCGACCCAACAACCCATAAGGTCATCAAAAAAAGATGCGAATCAGAAAGTATGAATCTGATATTTAAGATAAGCCCGTCCAGTCTTGGCTCAATGTATCATCAATTCCTGGAAATTAATTCTTGGAATTCCATCAATCGCTGGTGATTAATTCCTGGAATTCTATCAATTCCTGGAATTCCAACAATACCTGGAAATTAATTCCTCGAATTCCATCAATTTCTGGAGTTCCATAAATTCCTGGAATTCCATCAATGACTGGAAATTGAGTCCTGGAATTCCATCAATGACTGAAAATTAATTCCTGGGATTCCATCAATTCGTGGAATGTCATCAACACCAGGAAATGAATTCCTGGACTTCCATCAATCCCTGGAACTCCATCAATAGCTGGAAATTAATTCCTAAAATTCCATCAATACCTGGAAATTAATTCCTGCAATCACTAAAACGGAATAGGTGGCGGCGAAGTTTGAACTGGAATGTCCGGTCATGAAGAGCCACGAAAGGAAGGTATCACGAGTATCAAAGGGGATAAAATCGACCGAAATAGGAGTGAGATTACGAGGACTAGTGAAGAGAAAGGAAACGTCGCTCAAACGAGGAGCCCAGCATGGTCTTTTGGAGCACTTCCGGGAGAACGGTCATCCACAAGCGACAGTGTTGATGAACTTTCCACGTGTATTTGGAATAGGGCAGCGAAATGCAGAAAGAGCAAGGGAGAATCCAGTGATCTACTTAGTGTTGTGTCACCAACAGGCGAGTGAGTCAGAAAAGCGTGTAAGAGTTGATGCATGGCGACTAGAATCCCGGCTGTATATATACCAAGACACGTCACCACGGTACCACTCGCGTCTCCTCCTTTTACCTCAAAACTACCGGACGTTTTAACATATCTGTTTACACGGTCGCTAATCATGTCGACTCAATGTTTTGCCCACTCGTCGTTTCCCACTTTTTTTTCATCTCTTGGCGAGTGTTTGTCATCAGAGTTGGTAACTCTACGTTCGTTCATTGCTCTGCCGACTTTTCGTGTTGGTCGATCAACGTCGCGACACGAGACCCGCCCAAAAATGACAAAACAACCAGCCGGTCATCAACTCAGTCCAGGTTCGTGTCGCAACTTGATATTCTTTTGGACAAAACTCATAGGGCTTGAAACCAGCAAGGTTCTTTCATCAAAGACCACAGCTTGCTAATCTGCCAAATCTTGAAAGCTGTTTCAGTCCTTACCGATCAAACCGTTCATCATTAGGAACATCAATTACAAACAATCTAGAAAACACTACGAATCCCAATTGACGATCATTTAACGATTATACCAATCTCTCTACCATAGAAGTTTCCAAAAATCAGGCAGGAGTTTGAACAAACTTGATCATTGGAATAAAATCAGAGGGTGTGAAAGCGTCATTCTTTCATTGGAGATTATCAGACACCCTGCTGATTCGTGTCATCTTTGAATCTGTTGCGGTTTTTATGATCGATGCAACCAGTCGCTATCAGTGACATCAACAATCCCCAATCAAGTGGATCCCAGTTCTTTTGAAAATAGAACATTTGGACTTCTTTTGATCCTAGAACATCCAACATCCAGATCTTGAAAACTGCGCAAGTTCCATATTTCAAGTCACCAGATTTTGCTACCCCTTTCTACCCTACTATAAAGCCTTTCCGACCAGACACACCTAGATGTCGATTTTTCTTCTCATTGATCCTGTCGACGACTTCGATACTTGGCGAAAGCTCTGAAAATACTCAGAAGCATCCATACGAATAGTTTCACGTTGTTCACGCAGGTATATTAAAACACGAATAACCAGCTCCTTCAGCCAGCTGTCGGTGCTGCCGCTGGCTGTCCTCGACCATAAATCTCCGCAGTGCGGTATCGCGCGCGCATGCGGCAAAATCCAACGACCCGTATCGAGTCTCCCGGTCGTTATGCTCGTCACCTCGTGAAATCGACTCGCGGTTTGCCGGTGCGGAGCGACAGAGAAATACACATGTACACGATACGTGGATTGGAAAAGACATATGTGCGTATATGTAGCCATAGTCTGTGTATGAAGGGAGAGAGAGAGAAAAAGAGAAAGAGATAGAAAGAGGGTGACCAAAGAGGAAAATGCCAATGGAAGAGAGAAAGAGGGTTGTCTTTTGCGTTGGACGAAATGAAAGGAGTCTTCGTGTGGTTAGGCACAGTAGAAGAAGTCCCATCGTAGGATGTCAGGAACGACAGTCCTTTTTGGGTTCCTCACTTAGCGAGCAAAGAAGAGGGGGCTCTTCTCTTAACTGACGACCAATGCACGTCCATCGTTGTCCATAGTTGTTGTTCACGACCCTTCGGAATAATTAGGCCAAAAAAGCGGCGGGCCACGTCGTAGCCTTTCTTCTAGTATCATCAAAGAGAATCCGGAAGATGTGCCTGCGACCAGAATGGCTTTCTCACTAAACTCCCTGGCGGAACGACGACACGTGAGAGAAAAATTGGCTTGGAGGTGGCCGAAAAAGGGTCGACGAAAAAGAAGATTGAAGGAGAGAGAGAGAGAAGCTTAGATGGGGATATCCGTAGTTCTCTTATATCACCCACGGGAGCTGCCCTGATGGGGTTATGGGCCTCCGAGGCCTACTCGCCTTTGCCTCGTCCATGTCCCATTTCTTTTTCCATTCTATTCCATAATACCCAACGATCTTTCACTAACACTAGCTCATACCCGACCATGTATCAGAGTCTCTCTACAGAGACCATCAACCATGGAATACGAACGCTGTACTGACTAGTCATTTACGCAAAACCACAAAATGACGTTGTAGATTGCAGTTCAGGGTCTCGAGATACATGCCACTAGTGGACTTGTCAACTTTACTAGATTTACTCACGAACACCTTCAACCGGTCATCAGCTGGAAATCTCTCGAAAATGCTTACCTGAAACAAACAAAATGAATTTCATGTTAGATCGAATGTTTTACTTTGATTCGATGGTCATTGGAAAATACGAAAATGGACTATCATGGTGGCAGTTTAAGGCTTTCCCTGTATAGTTGTTATCTTCTTATCCATCATATATTTGGGATCACGGTCGCAATAGCAGTTACCACAAACAAACCCAAACAATGCGAATCCGGTTGAAATGCCAGCAGGCCGGCAAATGCCAGTTCGTCCAATTCCAAACAAACCCAACCAAACCCAAACAATCTCAATCCCCTAGAAACGCCAATGGGCCATTAAATACCAGTTCCTCCAACTCAAAAAAGCCCAAAACAAACCCAAACAATCTCGATCCCCTAGAAACACCAATATTCCATTAAACACCAGTTCGTCAAATTCCAAAAAACCCCAAAAACAAACCCAAGCAACTTCAATCCCTTTGAAACGCCAGCAGGCTGTTAAATTCCAGTTGGTCCCGAGACCACGAGTATCCACGGGTATCGTACATTTCCACAAATGCAGAAACAACAAGGGCTCGACAAGCGTTACAGGGATTGCGATAAATCAAGAGCGTTCCTCGACTTCCCGATGCGCGCAGTCACCTCAACGACGACGTCGTCGACGACGTCGACGAAGAGAAGAGAACACATCATGATACTGTATAGTAACTTGGATATAGGTATGGGCAGGAACTGGCTAGTCCTTTGTTGTCGCGCCTCAGGGGTGTCTCGGCCTGAACCACCGGCGGTTGTAACCCCGGCTTATTCATTCCTCGGTGGTACCCGGAGAACGCAGGCATGGAGTCATACCGGAGGAAACGAAACGGAGAAGGAAACGGATCCGTGGTAGATACGAGAACGAGAAGAACAACGACACCCCTGCGGATCATCCCCTAAGCATCCTCGAGCTGTCCACGTGTTGGAACAGACCCCGACACTTGCTAAAACCGACACGATGAATCTCCACTGAAAGCATATCAGAAACCGACCAAACTTTGCCTCTTGTTACCATTGTTCTCAATCGAATTCTAGGTGATGTCCTAGTGATAGTTTTAGGACTCGCTGATGGACTCCATGCTTTTATCCAACTCCGGGAGGATGCTAGACTCGAGGATGCCAAGTTGTTGATTATACGAGAATCAGAGAGACGAATGGATTTGTTTGGGGTTAGGATCAGGAAACGTCATTTGACTTTTCTGGTTATCGTGGATATGCTTGGAAATAATGGAGTATGGTTAGGTCGACCGTAGCAGAGAGAAATACCTTATTGAAAATATTTAAACTCGATTCGTTCGAGTTTCAATTTTCATTGGGTCACTTCGTGGAGTAGTGGTTGTAAGGGTCATTGATTTTCTTAGGTTAAAAAAAATATTGAAAAGTGCAACATCTGGGTATGGATGTGAATGATAAAATAATAATTTTTATTAAGAATTAGAAATTAGAAGAAGATTTAGTCAAGAACTAATTAATAATAATGATGTATGATCGATTTATCGATCATGTTATTACTCTTTTGACATCTAAAAATCATATGGAAAAGCTTAAAATAGAAAGAGAAGTAAAGGAAGAAAAAAAGAGATGTCTAAGAGACCAAAGATTATGAGGCAAGAAAGAATGACATTTCTGGAAAACATAGCCAATCGTAATTTTTTTATCATTGACGTGGCTTCATTTATAAGTATTGAAAGTCGTTACTGTTAATGTTTGATAAAAAATATTTTAGTTAATATTTCGATTACACTTGAAATAGTTGTTTTACTTAAAATGGTTTTTCGGTAACAGGTCCTGAAAATTAGTGAGATCTCCTCCGGACTTAACCTAAGACTTAGCCATAAAAATTGATGTCTGATTAATAGAAAATTAACAATTAACATTAATCGCGACAAACATTCTTTGATATTTTTTAAATTGAAAGCTGCTGTAATCAATAATGAGAATCCTCTAATTTTTCGTCGTCAACATTTTTTCAAATTTGTAAACCCACTCAGGAAGTCTCAAAGTAAAAAATCAATAGAAGAAAAATAGACTTTCGTCGCGTTTCACCAAAAAACTTGATGAAACTAAAGAAAAAACCGAAACGCTAATGACCCACAGTGTAAGTAAAAATAAAATGAGTTATTAGGGATATTCGAGTAGAACTGAAAAAAATAAAGCTCAAGCTAAAAAATAATGAAAAAGAACAAAACCTAGTATTTCTACTGGTTGTAGAGTGACACAGTGACTTAAGATCGTTTTTTCGTGACTTCGCATTCCTACCATTCATTTTTCCAGTTTCCAGGGGCCACGAATGATAATGTACACGAAACATATCGAAGGATTTTTCGTCCCCTCCGTTTTCGTTCATCCTGTGCTCCAGCAAGGACACAAGGAAAGCAGGGTTGCGCTATGCTAAGTTTATGTACACCGAGGGATGTCGCCCTTGTAAAACCATTTTCAGATAACACATCGCTTCCATTATGGGCCAAGAGACGCACATTCTGATATTTTCTTCATACGTGTTCAATTTTTTTACAAACGTGGGAAAGGATCCGTCTAGGTCGTTGAATAATATATGAATCCGTATCGTTCGCCTCGATCGGTTTATGGTTTTATATATCTGTTGGGGTTTTTACAATGATTGGAAATGCCGCGAATAGATATACCATGGGGTGGTTAGGGAACGTGAAAAAAAAAAAAAAGATGAAAGACGAAGAGATTGGTATGAGAAAGAAACGAACGTTTTCCGTAAGCGTCACCAGTGAGGATCTTACATCTGGCATTTTGTGGGTCTTCCAAAACGGTAGGGATGATAAAGCCAGGATAGAATCTTGGTATGACCAACGAATGGACCAAGGGTGAAGGTGGCATCGCAGGAATCACCAGGGATTGGGTTAAGGGTGAAACGTCATCAAAATTGCAAGAGCTACTCTTAGGAAACGATCGTTGGACGGCCCTCACCCCATGATTCAACTCCCTCTTCCATTACTCTCCCACGGGATTCGAATGCCTCCTGCGACGCATTGGGACGATTACAACCTATAAATTTTTCAAAAAAAAAACATTCTCTCGACGATTTAGAGAGACTGAGGGAATTATCAACGAAGAAGATGGCTCTTTAGCCAGTTTCGCTTTTGGCTCGTGTCTTGAACGATATCAACGAAGCATTCTTGATGGCAAGTTTGTTTGGGTTAACAGGAATAACAGGAGGACGATAATGCGTCTGGAGAATCGTAGATAGGAACGAGTCACGATAAAATTTCCGTGGTCGTCCAGCCTGATAACAATAATTTAAAATACGGCTCTGCAATTACATCGGTTCCGTATAATTTCCAATGGACTGCGAGCTGCTATTTTCGCTCGACGAGATTGGAGACCGAGAAAGATCCTCAATTATCGAGGCGAGGAGAAACGTTGAGGGGTGGAGGCTGATCGAAACGTTCACCAGGTGCCCCCGGAGCAAATTGCAGTCTCGATGCCAACGAAAATCTCGAGGGCCTGTTCTTGTATCTTCAAGGATCACGTATTTCCGATGATCATCATGCCGGAGCTATCATGATCACTTTTATTTCGTGAAAACGTAACACTCGTGTAGAGAGCTTGGTGCGATCAACGTCGACCAGGATTGAGGGGATACGAAGCAGTCCAGCAACCAAGGGAGTAGAGGGAAAGGATGAAGGAAGTTCTTTTTACACGCTGGTTGACTTGCAGATTTATTGACGGATTTGGGACTTGGGATTTAAATACGATTGAAGGGTTTGTTCACCAGCACATAGGAAGTGGATATTTACCCTGAAGGGTAAAAAGATATTGGGCACAAAGATGGCTAGCTCACCACTTAAAACTCCTTAAGAAAAACCCCAACAAACCCAAACAAACTCCCCAAACGGTAAATCATCTTCTGCCATACCTACTTTGTTCACCAGCACGTAGGAAGTGGAAAGTGGAAGTGGATATTCACCCTGAAGGGTAAAAAGATATTGGGCACAAAGATGGCTAGCTCACCACTTAAAACTCCTTAAGAAAAACCCCATCAAACCCAAACAAACTCCCCAAACGGTGAATCATCTTCCGGCATATCTTTGATACCTAATCGGTTGGCTTTCTAATTCAAAGCCATGGCATTGGATCCAGGTCGCTTTTGAGAACGAATGTAGGAATGGTCTGAGGTGCAACAGGTTTGAGAATACCTGCAGAGATCCGGCAAGATGATCTCGTGATAAAACGCGAAGAAGTGGTTCGATCAATTGAGAAGTCTTTTGGAGGACGTGGCTGGAACATCTCTCCAGCCAATAATGGATAGAGCACGGAAAAAAGAGGAGGAACGACGGAATGCCCGTTTACCGTCGGTAAGTCTGGATCAAAGAGGGAGCTTCGCTGAGAATTGGCCTCACACGATAGTTAATCGAGTCCCCGCGATGAAGCTGACCGGCTATGTTGGTCCCTTTGCGTAGGACCGCGTGTCAGAAAATGTAGCAACCCGGTTAACCTTCAGCATGCGGATCTGGTATTTATATATGGGCCATATGTATGTATCCACTGGCGTATAGTACGAACTCGATGAGCTCGGGAGATAGTGGACCCGTGGTGATGGCGGCATGCGTGCATAGCGAACCAGCCCCGCTGCAGTATCGAATAATTGGCTCCCGCGGCAAGTGCACATCCCGCCCATTATGTGCATCAGAGCATCATGGCCGGTCTGTTGCATCGACGGTGATGGTGGCCTCGAGCCCTTGCGCTAAGGGAACGACCCTACATATATGATCCGGTCTAAAGTATCTCGTGTTCTCGCTCGTGAACATCTCGAATACTTGTCACCAGAGTTTGGGCCCTCGAACAATTGATTCTCTATTCAGCACCCACTTTTCAACATCATTTACAACCAAGAAGGATTGGCATTTCCAACCAATAAAAAGGCTGGCATTTGCAACCAATCAAAAGATTGGCATTTGCCACGAATCAGAAAATTGGCTTTTGCAACCAATCAAAAGGTTGGCGTTTGCAACCAATCAGAAGATTGGCATTTGCAACGAATCAAAAGATTGGAATTTACAACCAATCAAAAGATTGGCATTTGCCACGAATCGAAAGATTAGCATTTGCAACCAATCCAAAGATTGACATTCGCAACCAATCAAAACATTAGCATTTGCAACCAATCAAAAAATCGGCATTTGCAACCAATGAAAAAATAGACATTTGCAAGCAATCAAAACATCGCCAAAATCGGAGATTAACAACCAAAGAGTAATAAAAAAATTGCCAGCTACAGTTTTCCCCATACCATCAGCATTCGGCTGAAAAACAGTCACAGGCAAAACAGAAACCAGTCCATTAGATGTAAATTCGACAGCAGAGGTTTATCTAACAACAAGTCTATGACAAAGATCCATCAACCCAAACAAACCCAAACAGACCCATTCACGAGACAGAAGGGTATGTAACATAGGTTCAGCAATAGGCAAACAGAGACATCGAGACCGAGAAACAAGGGGTTTTGATAATAAGAGTGAGAAGGAGGGGCCAGGGGTCAGAGGGAAATAGCAGAGGGAGATAGAGAGCTGGATGGAAGAGAGGCCGGAGCGATGGCCGGCAGAGTGCAGTCGACCATAATTTCATCAACGGGCCGGGAGAGCGAGAGTTTGCACTGCTCTGCTCTGGCCTGGTGCTCCGCTCGTTGCGCAGAGGTATATGCATTTGAATTTGATTAGTGGCGCGAGAGGGGGTGGTGACACCCTTCGCCACCGCAACCCCACAACCAGAGTGAGAACGCGAAGCGAGAACGAGAGCCATACGTAGGCTGAGAGCGAACCAGAGGGCACTGCCAGACTGGTATGAACCTAACCGGGACTTGGAACAACAGGATCCAACGGGCGAGAGAGAAAGAGAGACCGAGGAGCGATGAACAGAGACAGGGTGAACGCAGGCCCATGAGGTCTGCGCAAGGTTTCTGGCTGCAACTACTGCAATTATCCGCACACGTCATACGCGCCCGTGCATTACCATACCCTTCCTCTATTCTCTTCCAATCTCGTACATCCTGTCTCTCTCTCTCTCTCTCTCTCTCTCTCTCTCTCTCTCTCTTTCTCTCTCTCTCTCTCATATTTTTTCCGTTATTTGTAGTAACTCTATTTACGGTACGTATTTTGTAAAACTTTAAATTATTTTTGTATTATTTCTATTATTTTATGAATTTTTTGGATTACTTTTGTATGATTTTTGTATTATTTTCAATATTTGTTAAGATAATTATGTTGTCCGATAGTTAATTCTAGGGCATAATAAAATGTATCATCATTATCATCATCAGCTCTCTCTCTCTCTTATTATTATTATTTTTTTAGGACGTTTAGGGTTCAGATTTTCCTGGACTTCTTGGATTTATTGGGTAGTGGGTTCTAGAGTCCTTTGGTTCTTTAATTTATTCTCTTCGTTTTATTCTCATTTTGGTTTATTGTTATTATTATTATCATTATTGTTATTATTATTGTTGTTTTTAGAATTCTCGGCTTTTAGCCGGTTCCTATGAATATTCTAGGAACGATTGTCAAATAGAATACTCTTAAAAACTGATTACAAATAAATCTTGGTGACGTCTTAATTAGTTGTTATTATTATTATTAGTATTATCATTATTTTATTAGTATAAGTTTCATTCATGTTAATTTTTCATTATTGTTTGCTATTAAGCTCTAGTTTAAGCTTCGTTTATTCTTATTTTATTCTCATTTTATTCTCATGTTATTCCATTTTTTCTTTGTCACTTCCCTATTTTGTTTTATTTTGTTAACGTTATGAATTATGTACATGTCTGTTTGCCAGAAAGTCCGCTAGGGCATCATAAATTCCATCAATCTCTATCTCTCTTGCACTCCCCCCCCCCCCTCATTTCTCCAGCGAGAGCCCTGTCGCCTAGAGATTTCCATTTCGAATGCTGTACAGTCCCTAGCTGTGGTAACCTCTCAAAGTCCGAAACACCTCGATGCCCTCTGGAGGCTTCCCCACCAGCGGCAATCCTACACGAGTGAAGCCCTCAGAGCTCCGCTGAACTCAGGTAACAATTTCATCCTTATCGCTGATCAGAATCTCTACTCCTCACAAACGGCTTGAGAGTATCAGAGGAACCGAGGATTGCTGGATATCACCAGTCACTTGTTTTTCAAAGGGAGGTACTGATTTACGAGATTGGTCGGAGGAGGGCCGTTTGTTTCGTCGTCAATGATCAATGCGGTTTCTCGGTCAAGGTCTCACGATACCCTGGCTCATATTTCCACCCTGGAAGTCTTGATGGAATGATACAGCAACGGATAGCAAGTATTCATTTTTCTTCCAGCAATCTCTCTTCATCTGCCTTTATCCACTATGACGCAGATAGTCTAGATGTAGATTGGACCATTCTGGTGATCAAAACTTCGTTCAACCTCCAAGTTGTATTCGAGTTATGGCGGATGATCACTCAATCTCTCGGTATCAATCAACTTGCCTGTTGAAGTTGAAGTAACTATCAGGCGTTACAGGCACGGTAGGCTAGAGGAGTTTGAAGGCTGCGAAATCCAGCTACGTCCAGTCGAGTACGAGCAACCTGGTGAACCAGGAAAGAGAAGCTACACACTGGAAGAACGTGCGCAGGGCAGTAAAACGTCTTTACGAGCTTTCCTGCCTGTTTACCGGTCAAGCGGTCCAGCGAAGATAAAGAAGAGGCGGAAGATCCGATGGTAGAGTTGGGAGGCACGACACGCGTTTTCTCTTTTTGTCGCAGCGTGCGTTCGCTTTTTTTTTTCGGCGCCATGTTCGCCCACGATGCTTTCATGCTACCTGGTCTTCCCAATGGTCTTCCACGTTCTTCAGCTTTTTTGCCACGCTTGTTCTCCATCGCTTCTACGCTCACGGAGAACAACGAAAGAATGAAAAAAACAAGTTGGAAAAAAACTGTAGAGAAACGAAGAATCACCGGAGTGTATATTTTACGAGCAAAAGGGCTACGTTTTGCTCTCTTCATCGTTACGTAGCCTCATAGACGTCCAACGTTTTCTCACTGTTTCAGACCCCCCCCGTTCCACATCACTTTTTTCTCATTATTTTTCGACTTACTTTACACCCGGGAGTCGTTCGACCCAACTCAACGAACTCGCTTTAATTAAAATCTAAATCGCGTTTAACTACGCTATAAAACATGGCCGACCTGACTGGACGAGAAAAGAGGAAAGTGGAAAGTAGGGAAGGAACCCTTTGCTATCCCTTATAACTGACGAATTAAGGGCTATGAGTCAACATTATTTCATTTTCTTAATCTTTGTAGTCAATATAGCGAAGTTCCAAGGAATTGGAGGACGAAATCAGATTGTTGGTCATCATCAGGTGCAACACGTGCTGTTCTTTCGCTCCCTAAGAATTCCTCATTCCTCCAATCCCTTTCTTTCACTTTTTCTCTCGACCTAACTCGCCCTACAGATCCCCCAATGTTCTCCAGCTCCCCCCCCCCTCCCCTCAACATCATCGACGATCCTCTTCACCGCTGTTCTCCAGGACGTGACTGACGGTGGATACAGGATCGAAAGGAAGATCTTCCGGTGGAGGGAGAGCCGGTCGAGTGGAAGATGAGCAAAAGTAGTCGACGTATCTGAAGAGAGCGAGGAGCAATAACGGGCGAGCACCAGACGCTAATAACATACCGTGGCTGGACTCTTACTCTCGCTCCTTTTGCCCACCATAGGCCATCTTGTGCATCGCCGGTTAAACCAAATAAAAATCATTGCCCCAGGCCGGAATTATTATGGTGGACGGAAACGCAGTCAGAAGACTCACAGGAAGAGAGAGAGAAGAAGATGAAGAAGGAGAAGGAGAAGAAGCGAAAATGAGCTGAGAGGAAGATGGCGAAGATCCGAATGACTGGACTCGGCAAATGGCGCAAGAAAATCGTTACCATCTGTAAATCAATGATAATTCGTACGGATCTTCCAATCAGGCTGGAAGGAAGGTATGGATTCAATGATGGAGTACGATTCGAGAAGCCATATGAAATCTTCGTTTGGGTTTGTTTGGGTTTGTTTGGGTTTCAAGTTCCTCTTGGAACTTTATTTCTTCTAAAAAAAGGAAAATATCGATTCAACGATGGAGTACGATCCTAGGAGCCATATGAAATCTTCGTTTGGGTTTGTTTGGGTTTCAAGTTCCTTTTGGAACTTTATTTCTTGTAAAAAAGGAAAATATCGATTCAATGATGGAGCACGATCCTAGGAGCCGTTTGAAATCTTTGTTTGGGTTTGTTTGGGTTCCAACGTCCTCTTGGAACGTTATTTCTTCAGAAAAAGGAAAATATCGATTCAATGTTGGATTACGATCCTAGAAGCCATGAGAAATCTTCGTTTGGGTTTTTTTGGGTTTGAGCTTTCTGTTAAATCTGAATTTTGTCTAAGAAAGGAAAATATTGCTTTGACGATGGAGTAGGATCCTAGGAGCCGTATGAAATCTTCGTTTGGGTGCGTTTGGGTTTGTTTGGGTTTTAACTTTGTCTTGTTTTTTTTTGGCTTTGTCTGGGTTTGTTTGGGTTCGAACTTCCTCTCGGAACTTCATTTCTTCGTTTGGGTTTGTTTGGGTTTCAACTTCCTCTTGGAACTTTATTTCTTATAAAAAAAGGAAAATATCGATTCAACGATGGAGTACGATCCTAGGATCCATACGAAATCTTCGTTTGGGTTTGTTTGGGTTTGTTTGGGTTTCAACTTCCTCTTGGAACTTTATTCCTTCCAAGAAGTCCTCGGTACAATCATACGTGGGAAATTCCAAGGTAAAAAAAAATGCACTCACGGCCCTCTTGGACCCGGTCCCCATTATTGGTGGACCTTCAAGGATACCAGTCCATCTTGAGTGAAACAACAAATCGCGAAACTTATGAGCTACAGCAAAAAAAAAAAAAAAGGATAATAATAAGAAAAGGGCGCTGACTCGCGTCCCACTCCCACCCTCTTTTTGCCCTCTTTGCCCCTCTTCCTCTTTGGCGTCCACGCATCGCTGCCCTTAGGTACTCTCATCCATGTTAAAATCACTCGAACGTATGCGTGCGAAGCCACTATCGCCGGGAGAAAACCAAGCGAAGATTGGTCCGAGACGGTAAGTCGCGTGTGTGCGCTATAAACTCGAGAGGCCCCGAAGCATGGAGAAACATAAACGGACGAAGAATATGGCTGACCGCAATGAAGATTTTAACTGGTACCCTCGCTTCGGGGCTCCACCTTCCGCCATACCTTTTCGTTTTTCTCGTTTTATCTCTCCCATGCACCTTCGCTCATTCGCCTTCTCTTTTCGTCATTATTATTATTCGCGATATTATTATTTTGAAAAAAAAAAAAGACACGAAAAAAAAACAACATATTTGATTCTTCATTTCCCAGTGATTTGGATGATGATAAAGATATTTGCGGATATTTGATAATTCGATTAAATTCGTTTTGATTGGAGTCGTCATTTGAAAATGTTCGAAATTACGATTTTTTGTTTTTTTTTTATTTTCTTTATTTTGTCTTTGGAATAATAAGAGTTGTCATTGAAAGGCTACTTAACGTAAAATTAGCTTTAATGAAAGAGATAATAACAATTTGAGTGTTTCATTGAAAAGAACCCAAACAAGCCCAAACAATCTCAAATTTTTCAATAAAATCATCTTCAATAAAAAAGAAAATAACAATTCGAGTGTTTCCTTCAAAAGAACCCAGACAAACACAAACAGTTTCAAATTTTCCAATATAATTACCTTCAATGAAAAAGAAAATAACAATTCGAATGTTTCATTCAAAAGAACCCAAACAAACCCAAACAATCTCAAATTTTTCAATAAAATTAGATTCTATGAAAAAAAATAAAAATTCGAGTGTTTCGTTCAAAAGAACCCAAACAAACTCCAATTTACGAATAAAATTATCTTCAATAAAAAAGAAAATAACAATTCGAGTGTTTCATTAAAAAAAACCCAAACAAACCCAAACAAACTGCGATTTACCAATAAAATTACTTTCAACGAAAAAAAAAAAAATAACAACTCGAGTCTTTAATTCAAACAAACCCAAACAAACTGCAATTTACCAATAAAATTATCTTCAACGAAAAAAAAAAACAATTCCAGTCTTTAATTCAAACAAACCCAAACAAACTCCAACTTTCCACCAAAATTAGCTTCAATATAAAAAAAACAACACCAGTGTTTCATTGGATCCAAGAATAAGATAAAAAAAAACATTCTGACGCAGTCGGTTGTCGATTGAATATATTCCAGTGAGAAACACTCCTCGAAAAAATTCGACTGCATCGTTATCGCAGTGGGAAACTTTCCGGGGGTATCAGTTATTGAAACAATGCAACGATCAACGTGTCGTGGAAAGTTCGTTTCGTAGCATATAAATTGCAAACGCAGGGATCTCGTGTTTAATTGGCAGGGCGTCAAGAGCACGAGAGAAAGACCTCTCTCTCTCTCTCTCGAGATGGGTGAGAGTAGAGATTGTCATCATTGGTAAAAGGCTGGAGTTGTCAGAGACCAGTGGATTTCCACGTGCAGGCTTGATACCAGCAAAGCCTCCGTCAGGTCTATTGGGTGTTCACGAGTGTCACACGTCGGTTACCAGCAATCGCTGATTCTCCGATACATATTGGGTAGCAATCTTCCTCCGTATGAAACATAGAAGAACCGCGAATCCTTTTTACTGATCGCGGAGGTTAGGTACCTCGCTTTGACAGACGGGAAAGCAAACGTATGAAACGACAAGTTTATCGAGTATAGAGAGCTCTGGAGTTTCGACTGGACGAGCTCGCGTGTCGAACCTGTAAATCGTTCGTGTCCAATCCTTCCCTCCTTTTCGCCTATACTTCTCCCAGGTTGATACCATGGCTTCTTGAGGCGCCAAGATTTTTTACAAATTTGATTTTTATGTTTTTTTTTTATTTGGAAATTGATTGATCAATTTCTTAATATTGTGTATAATTTTTACAGGGAGATTTACACAACATTCCAAAATTGTAAATAGTGAAATTCTACATGTCAAAATTCTAAATGCTAAAATTCTAAAATGCCAAAATTCCAGAATGAAAAATAACGCCAAGATTCTTCGTTCCCAGGCAACAGAGCTGCCTCTGTCCAACCCTTCCCCCCTTTCCGCCTATACTTCTCCCCTGTTGATACCATGGCTTCTTGAGGCGCCAAGATTTTTTACAAATTTGATTTTTATTTTTTTTTTATTTGGAAATTGATTGATCAATTTCTTAATATTGTGTATAATTTTTACAGGGAGATTTACACAACATTCCAAAATTGTAAATGCTGAAATTCTAAATGCCAAAATTCTACATGTCAAAATTCTAAATGCTAAAATTCTAAAATGCCAAAATTCCAGACTCCAAAATAACGCCAAGACCCTTCGTTCCCAGGAAACAGAGCTGCCTCTGTTTACTGTTCAAACAAACCCAAACATTTTTTACAGCGAAATTCCAAAATTGCAAAATTTATTAAATCCAAAAAGACGCCAAGAACGTTCGTGCCCAGTAAACAAAGCTATCTCTGTTGCTATCTACTGGTCACGAACGTTCTTGGCGTCTTTTTGGATTAAAAAAATTTTGCATTTTTGGAATTTCGCTGTAAAGAATGTTTGGGTTTGTTTGAACAGCGAACAGTAAATAGAGACAGCTTTATTTACTCGGAACGAACGATCTTGGCGTCTTTTTGGATTAAAAAAATATTGCAATTTTGGAATTTCGCTGTAAAAATTGTTTGGGTTTGTTTGAACAGTAAACAGAGGCAGCTCTGTTTCCTGGGAACGAAGGGTCTTGGCGTTATTTTGGATTCTGAAATTTTGGCATTTTAGAATTGTGGCATTTAGAATTTTGACATGTAGAATTTTGGCATTTAGAATTTCAACCCAAAATCATGTTCAGCTCGTGGGCTCTTCGATAAAACATTTGATTAAAAATAGTGGGTAGACGAGTAAAATCCACGAGGCTATTCATGAAACCCAATCAAATATCCAATTATTTACGTTTATACCTTCGATGAAAAAAAAAAAAATCACTAAAAAAACCCAAAAAATTCCCATTGTAAATCTTTTTCTTGATATAATGGTAATGACGTTTTGCAACTAGTTGATTGGTCTCAACAATGATCCTGAAAGTCCTTGAAGTCCTTGACCTCGAAAATCCACCTGTTTTGATGAAAGGCTGGGTTTGATAACTGGAGGTTGGAAATGAGGGATTGGATGAATCGAAGAAGTCGAAGGGGTTGAAGCCAGGAAAGGATGGGGTCGTAATTGGGAATCAAAGGAACGAAAGGGTGCGGTGAACGTGGGTATACGCCCTCTCTCGTACTCCAGTTTGAGCTTTCACTTTTTTTGTTTTTTTGTTTTTTTTTTTTTTTTTTTTTTTTTTTTTTTTTTTTTTTTTTTTTTTTTTTTTTTTTTTTTTTTTTTTTTTTTTTTTTTTTTTTTTTTT
>JAPYZJ010000350.1:0-50135 GCA_030522765.1 Ophioninae sp. B BG-2022a
AAATTCACTGATTGAATCAGCAACATCCACTGATTTAACCAGTAAAATTCTCTTTCACTGGCTTGAATCAGTGAAATTCCACTTATTCATTTCAAGAAAATAGCTACATCACATGTAATAATATTTATCGCGGTTTTATTAAATTAAAGTAGAATCTTTGAAAATGAAATTGAAGAACAATTCCCCAATCGAGTGATCGTATGAAAGATCGTTTAACGTCGGGTTGGTAAAAATATTCTGATGGCAAAGTTTTGTCGGTAAAAGTGGTCCGGCAGTATCGTTCGATCAGTAAAAATGGACCTATCGTGAAGTTCGGTCAGTAAAAACGGTTCGATGGTAAAGTTCGGTCGGTAAAAATGGTGCAATTGTAACGTTCAGTCGGTAAAAATGGTCCCATTATAGAGTTCGGCAGGTAATAATGTTTCGATTGTAAAGTTTGGTCGGTAAGAATGGTCCGATTGTAACGTTCGGTCGGTAAAAATGTTTTGATTGTAAAGTTTGGTTGATAAAAATGGTCCCACGGATAAGTTCAGCTGGTAAAACTGGCCCCATGGTGAAATTCGGTCGATAAGAATGTTGCGATAATAAAATTTAGTCGGGAAAACTGATCCGGCAGTAAATTTAAACGATAAAAATGGTACGATGATAAATCAAATTTTCAATCCTTGATCTCTTTTTATCCATCTTTAATTTCTGTGAGCAGTCCATCCGCTCTCAAAAAAAAATGTCCATGAAAACGCAAATAACCATGACCATGTATATTTAAAAATTCATAATATTGAACCGATAAGAAGGCACGAGATCCGAAAATATTGACTAAAAATCATGTTTATTTTCCGATAAGTCGAAAGCCTCGACCCAGTTGAATAAGAAAAACCAAAACCAATTACAAATTACACCTCGCGCATTACCAAATTTGATTTATCACCGAATTTCATTGTATAAAAACACCAACGATTTTCACCGATTAACTCAGTCTTAACTTTCCTTTGAATAAAAGTGTACGATCAGCGTTTCTCGAAAAACGACAATTAATTTTGACGGAATAAGTGGGATCATTTTAAAGAATTAAACAATATTTTTTAATTAAGAGCGAATTTTTGAAGTTCCCTTCTATATACATTTTCAGAAGGTATTTTCCAATAATGGCAAGGATATCAGTTGCGCTCGTAATCGTGGCTTCCGTAGCTGCGATCTGTCCAGGAATTTCGGGTGGTCCTGCAAAATGGGTTAGTATGAAAAACACTAGTTAAATAAAAATTTTAAAACGTCATGTTTTCTAATATAAATGATTGATTACATAATTTAATTATATATTTTATTAAATTATTGAATGATGCAATTTACCATATAATTGATATGAATTATTGAAATTAAAATTATATAAGAAACGTCATATTTTCGAATATAATTATCACAACTATCGTGCATCAGTACGAGGCTACGATTGACCTATACACCAAAAATGAAAACCGTTGGATTGGAGCGATCAAACTTCATCAACCGGATACCAGTGATGCTGCGGAGGCTGTTGGCGTCACCGGTCAAATGTGGGGTCTTCCAGCTGGAAAATATTTCGCTGTCTTGCACGAGGATAGTGGGCACGAATCTAAGGATAGCTGTAATACAACAGCACCCATGATTCAGGCGTATGATGTAAGCATTGTTATTAACTTCCATTTATATATACAGGGTGACCAGTAATTTGGCCTATTTATTTAAGGGCATGACGAACATCGACATAACCTCACAAATTTTCGAAATCCGTTTTCTCGGCGTCGATTAAGTTTACGGCGAAAAATCGAGCATCAGTTTTTGTTCTCGCACTCGTGTGTCACGTGGTA
Organism: Ophioninae sp. B BG-2022a; assembly: GCA_030522765.1. Lineage (NCBI taxonomy): Eukaryota > Metazoa > Arthropoda > Insecta > Hymenoptera > Ichneumonidae > Ophioninae sp. B BG-2022a. The sequence goes on from JAPYZJ010000350.1 coordinate 1,845, forward strand.
CGTCTCAGGAATGTCCTGAAAGGAGTCACCAGTAGTATCATGTATAGGTAAAAACGGAGCAATTACTGGGTTATGCTAATTTTACGATGTTCGAAATTTTCAGACTCTTCAAGTAAATACAAATAATTGAAAAAATAAATACTCCACTGTGAATACTCAATGGATTGATATTTTGAAAACTGAAAAATAAGTTATGATATTGTTAAAAAAGGCATTCACGAAATTCTCACAATCTCAGAAGAAAAAAAAATCTGCCATTTTAGATAATTGTTTTATGAAATTATGAGAAATTATTTCGGAAATGTATTTTTTCAATGTCATCATTCATATTTTGCTTTTAGAAAAGTATCATTTGCATTTTTAGAGAAGAGTTTTTTCCAAATTTACTTTATTATTTCGATTATGATATTTGATGTTTAATGATTAAAAATTCATTTACTTTGATTATCCATTATTTATTAGTTGATTGTTATTCTCTTTTAGAAATTAGTTATTCATCTGTTTAATAATTTAATTATTTCAACTTTAAGAGTACTTAACTATATTTGTAGTGAGAAGCCTAAGAATTTTTTTAAAATCGTGAAACAATCATAACTCAGGAATTTTTCAATTTTGATCCCTAATTGATGAGGTTTAATTTTATTCAAACGACCTCGATATCATGACCCTTATCGAAGAGTGGGTCGAGTTACTGGTCTCCGTGTACATGGATCTGTACTCAATTCCTTTGACAGGCAATTTTGAAATTGTTTTCTGTTCCTATTGTTATTGTTGTTATTATTGTCGAAGTTATTGTCATATTGTCTTGCATAAATGACATTTAATTCATTAAATTGTTTTACTCCAATTAAATGTAATATTCAATTAAAGTTAGTAGTACGTTATTTACATAAATTACATAAATGAAAAAATTATACAAAATATTTGATAAATAAATGAATAATCGAAATAAAAAAGTATGAAAGTTTATTAGACATTTTCTGACTTTTTTGTTGTTATAATGCGAATGCGAATAAAAGGATCGTCTGAAGATGGAACGGCCTTTAATTCTTTTCTGGGATCATCTGGAGAAAGAGAAATTCCGTGTGCTCGGAAATTTGGTGGGTAGCGTATCATTGAACCCTTCTGACAAGGATTACCGAAAGAATTTTTTCGTCGTCGTTTATTTGGCACCTTGGGACCAATCGGGACCTTTGAATTCGTTTTTCCAACCAGAAGCAACAACTCCTGTTGCTTGTGGCGTATCGTGAGTCAGACTTTCCCCCTTAAGGATACTAATTATATTCTTTACACTTAATATTGCAATTATAAACATAATAATATTGTTAATATATTGATTCGATAAAAATCGAAAAAAATAAATGTGTGACTCGACATTACTTTGCAGATACCACGCCGTGTAATTATTTCGGATCATCATCGATCATGGAAAGTGGAAAAATTCGATGCTTGAAATTGTGCAAAATATGTGCCTGCTGATTCGTTGAAATTCGAGCCTAATGGATTGCATGGAAAATTTACTTGAGAAACAATTGTTTGCACAATTGTAATTAAATTTACTTTATTTTCATAGCGGTGTATAATGTGTACATTAATAAATATATTAAATATAAAAAGTACTGAAGTGCGGCTTCACTGTACAATTGTGATGTTCTTTGCGTTTGGAAAAAAAACAAAGGTTTCGATTTGAATAATGGTCACTATAATTGTTAAATAAATTGAGAAAAATAAATATACACAATGATTTATTTCCCAACAAATATTTCAAAATAGTTTAAAAACACTTCTTTCGAAATTTCAGTAGCTGTATTCATTTCGTACTTTTCAATCGATCTGTATTCGAGCTACAGCACAACAGTTTGAGGAAACAAAAGGATATAAAACATAACATAGAGAATTTTGAATCTTTTTTTACGGATTACAAATTTTTTCTGGATTTCATTCACACATTGTTTTTTTTTTGTTTTACTTTTCGGACTCCGCGATCATCGATTACCTGAAAAACACACATTTTGAATCCTCGGCTTGGATACAAAAACATTGCATTAAGAGAAAATGTTTGCATGTTTTTTGAAATCATTCCAAGAAAAAAAATATCGTCGGAAAAACCCAAAGCGTTAAGATTCTCTTGATTGTTCGGCAATTAAAAAATATATATAATTATTATTGATTTTTCATAATTATAAAGAAAAATACTATTAAATAGAAGTTTATTTATATATTTCTATATGTTTTACATTTGCTGCGATAAATTAACAAAATAATTATTTCTGGATTCGCTGGGGCTCGCTATAAGAAGAGTATGACGTATAACAAATCAATTTTTTAAAATCGCTAACTGTGTATAACCCGTTAATAAACTTAACTTCGTTTATTAATCCTTTGAGACGTACTTTTTTCTTAACGTGCAATTGGCTTGAAATATTAAGGCCTTGGTGGACATACTTTAACAAAAAAGTCTGTACGCCATGGAATCAAAAGAATACATGGCCGTCTATACCGGTACGGGTTTTCCACAGTTTCCCCGTGCCCTTGGCAAATGCGGTATAGTGTAGCGTAAGTCGGCTGTAGCCGCAATGGTCGTTAGGTTCTGATGGGGTATTGGACACGGAAAAAGAATACGGTGGAACGGTGCAGAAAAATGGTGGAACTGAAAAAAAATGGATATTTGAATAAGGGGAGAAGAACCATATTGGTAAGCGCTGTTAGCGGTTTTACCTGTTCCCCTTTCTACTCCCCTTTTTCAAATATCCATTCTTTGCACGGTTGCGTAAATTTTGATGAGATTCGTGACTTTAATGACGTCAACCGGGAATAAGGCCACATACCATATGTGGCTAAATAATATTTCTAAGCGATAAATTTCTTCTTGAGCAATTTCTTCTAAGCAATAAAGCTTTTACTTCGCACCGCTGAGTGTATTTCGATGGCAATTTTTTGTGATTAGCAGTTGCACTAACGATTATCGAATCAGGAAATATCACTACAAAATCATTGGGGATTATGAAGGAAACACCTGAATAAACATAGCTTGTTTATTCATTAAGCTACTTCGGTGTTATAAAAGCGCATGTCCAGACGATTGTCGACTCAATCATTTCTTCGAACTTGTACGTCAACTCTAGGGGTTCCTTTAATCTCTCCGAAGCAGGTAATTTTGAAAATCGTTGCCAAAAATTTAAGAAATTATTGTTTATTAGATATTAGTCGAGATTTTACAGATAATTTTAATTGTTATAAAAAAGAAAATGTAGGTTTATAATTCATTAATTTATAATATTTTAAAAACTAGAATTTTGATTTTTAATTATAAATGATAATTAAATATTAACTATAATTATAATATAATTTATAATATATAATATGTATAATATTCATTTTTATATTTTATTCGTTATTTATAAATAATATAATACTATTCATAGTAATTCATAAACCGCCAACCTCCGTTGAGCCTTCGATTGATGCAATCTAGTCTCTGCTAACCCTCGCCAAACCTTCTTTCAACCCACAGTTGTAACGAAATCCGCGGAATATCAGAGCACTCCTTAACCTATTTTTGATTTCAAGTCTCGACTCCGCGTAACGTGCATTAAACGCAAATGCAATATTTCTTTCATCAACGGTCCAATGTGGCGTACTAGACACGATAAAGGAATCCGTTTTAATCGCTAATTACGATACTTTTGAAACAAAATATTATTGTTTTATTTCTATGCATTTTCAGTGCCTCAGATATTATAAATAAACAATAATATTGCAACGTGTGTATAAAAAATGATTTTGGATCTCCTTGGTACATGTACTGTTAGTAGGCTGAGTGGAGGGTCTGAAAGTAAGCTCATTTGTGATTTTGGGAAAAATTCTTAGGAAAAAATTCCAGTTTCTGCCATTCAAAGGTTCATCGGAGGCTCTGACGTATGAATATTTTTGATATTGTACCCTTGGTTAAATACTCAATACTCCGCTAACACCGATCGAAATTTAATTTCCCGAGACGGGAAAGCAAATTTCTTTTTTGCGGGTCATACGGCGGATGAAAATTTTTTTTCGGGATGGCGGACAATTTTAATTAATTATAAATTTACCCGAGCATGTTGTTTTAGAATTAATTTTGCAAATATGAAAATCGCCGTCGTATTTGCACTGATGGCCTGCACGGTGGCATACTGTGATGACATGAATTGGTATGGAGGCTGGGTACGTATCTAGCTAGGCAATATATGCAATCACTGAAAAAACGGACTTATTGACAAATATATTTTTTTTCTCAACGTTTGCTAGATAATAATTTAAATCTATTGCGAGAACAATAAATAATGTTATTAGCGATATATACATATTATTGGACGAAACGTAGGGAAGACCTCTGATTTTACCAAATTTGAAAAAAAATGTATTTAAATATATTTCGAATATCAAACCCACTGAAAATTTGTTTCGTGTTTTTTTTTTCTTAATTTGTAGACAATAATTGTATTCTATTACGTTACTTATTTTATTAGTTCTTTTTTGGTCCAGTAGAACCTAATTATAATGGATTACGAGAGCACTAAATAATTAAAATGATAATATATAAATTGCATTCAACGAACAGTATGAGAAGCTTTTGATTTTATGAAATTCCAAGCGAATCAAATATTTTATTAAAAAAACATTCCGTCGGTTTATCCAATCGACGATGTTTCGACTTTTTTTTGTTGACGTTTGTTAGAAATTAATTAAGAAAATCAGGGAAAAAATCCAAACAAAACGGTGATTCTTCCACCACACATTAAAATGTCCTCTACAACTTGAGATGCCTCAAATATTAACAAATTTCTTTCTATTATCGCAGTGGCTTAATCCCTCGCATCAACTTTCCTGACAGTTGACACTTTTATGACAATTTCCGAAAACGATCCGAGTATTTTTAGATGTTTTGAATTGCGATAAATAAATATTTCGAAATTTATTTAAAGAACATTATAATGTATGAATAAATAAATAAATAATCCAAGTATTTACCTATATATATTAACTAGATATCATATATGAAGTTTATTAAAACTTCATATATAAAAACAGATGGATAAATTTAAGAAATATATATTTGATTGAATTTAAATAATCGTATTAAATAACTACAAAACATAAATGTACAGATGTTTGAATAAGATCTAAATAACCAAAAAATAATAAATATTTTTTGTAGTTTATGATTTCCGGATATTAATGAAATTTCGTCATTAATCATCGTTTTCATCAATTTTCCAAAAAATGTTGGATATCAGAACGAGGCATCAGTGAGGCTAAGTGATATGGCCGAAACCAAGAATGTAGGTTTGATCAATCTTTCTCAACCTGCAAATGAAACTCCCGATCGGACAACTGACGTTCTTGGAGAATTGGCGGGTCTTCCAGCAGGAAAATATGTTGGCATCATTCACTCGTTTAACAGTAGCTGTCAGAATCCTGGACCTATGTTCCAGATGTACGATGTAAGGATTTTACTTTCCATTTTATCCTTCTTTTTTCCTCGTACTTTTTTTCGATCGATCAAGAATGACTAAACATGCGTCTTTAAGCGTTTAATTTTTTTTCTCCGAAAGTCTAAAATTACCAAAATACATCGAATCGTTTACAATTTCACAATAATCATATCTCAAATCTTATCGTGTATTTTCGAAAACGACATTTTTGGAAAGCTCTCGAGAATGCAATTACCAACTCAATACATTTATATTTTATTCCTGTACCAATATTCATCCCAAAAGCGATATTTCAACATCGTTGAAAATCATGTTGCAAAAAATATTTTTCCAAAAAATCATACATTAAAGAAACAAAATTTTTCAAGTTTGCTCAAAAAGCGAATGACTGTAATAAATGATGAAAAAGTTTGACGGGAACTGTGTAACTAGTGTAACAGTGTTATTATTCTTCATTTGCTTCTTTTTGTTAATTTGTTATAAATTTGATTTATTTTATAATTACTTTTCGTCTATAATTAATTACTTTAATTACTTTTCGTCTATATTTTTTTTTGTTAACCGTATTCTAATATTATGTATTCCAATCCAAATCCAAAACTAGGTGAAAATTAAGGGGAATCGACCAGTGATGCTTTTCTTCAATAAAGTCGAGGACCTGAATGATCGAGAATTTACGTACTTTGCGAACAATATAGCGTTAGACAGCGACCAGACCAATAGCGTGATTCTCCATACTGTCGTTGTCTATCGCATTACATTTGACGAAACGGGACCTCTGAATGAATATTTTGAATCAAAAGGACCAACGCCGGTCGCTTGTGGCCCAATGTAAGTTATTGTACTGCCGATTCGCCAAAGTATACAGAGGGGAATCTTTATTATAGAAAAAACATTATTTTGTATATATAATATAAAAAAAATGTACGATGGTATATATTTAAACGATATAGCATATTAAAAAACTATGAAGCTTTTAATATTCAATCTAAGAAGAAAAAAGTTGAATTTTGTTATCGAGATATTGAATTAAAGTCGTTAAAAGGATTTCAAAAAAATTATTCTGTTAAAAAGTTGAGTTCTGTTATTATTTTGGAGTAACAAGAAAAGAACTTCTTTATTGAGGGAGTTTTTGGGTTTGTTTGGGTTCACTCTCATGAAAATATTATACGGTAATGATTAGATCAAACAGCTAGCTCATGGAATTTTTTAATGCTCTCATGAGTAACCTGCTTAATTTAATATACGGGCTATTCCTTCCACGACCTTCGTTGTTCCATTATCGAGTATTTTAAGAAGTGAAAGACTGAATCGAGGAGGGTTATTTTATTCTCTTTAAGAGTCTATACATATTACATTAAAAAAAAATTAATCTAAACAAAAGTATTGTGTGCGATAAGAAATATGTTGATTTTTTAACTCATGTGCTTTTCATTTCCCCCATTTTGTTATCGCCGTTATGTTAAAATTTATTATCAACTTGCAGCGTTCTCGGTCTCTTGAGGCCCCACGACTTCCAAGTGCCGACCCCGCAGGACTATCAATAACACAAAGGACTGAAGGACAAAAATGGCGATAAAAAAAGAGTTGCACCGATATTCCTTTTTTATGGCGAACCTTAAATTTCTCAATAGCTTATTTCGAATAAATGTAGATCCGGTATTTTTCTAATTTCACATTTGATCTTATGCCATATGTAGTAATCTTGTATGCTTTTGGTGAATAAATTATTTACCTGGAAACGTGGATGATTTGTTTTTTTAATTCCGTTAAACCGGTCGGCAGAAAAATTGAGATACGAAGTTCAGTGACGGAAATGGGCGATGTTCCAGGCACTCGCGAAACTTTGAAAATGAAGTTGAAGATCGATTTACCAATCGAGTAATCGTATGCAAGAGGAATTATTTAACGTTGCGTTGGTAAACATATTCTGATGACAAAGTTTTGTCGATAAAAATGGTCCGATTATAACGTTCAGTCGGTAAGTTTTTTTGGCAGTTTTGAAAAATATATAATTATTATTTATTTTTTTATTATTATAAAGAACAATACTATCAAATAGAAGTTTATTCATATATTCAGATGTTTTACATTTTTTACGATCAGTTAACAAAATTATTATTTCTCGTTTTGTTGAGGCTCGCTATAAAAAAAAATGGATGTTATGAAAAGGAAAACGACCGGCTGGGGGCGAAAGTTTCACGCCGCGATTCTTTGCATTGTCCAAAAATCGGAAGTCTTGTTGAAGAGGAGACGATCAGCTATGAAATGGTCGTAAGCGAAGTAAAATTCCATACTTTCTGGGATAAGTCTGTACGCAACGCTGCAATGAAAACATTAATTTTTCTAACAGAAATAAGAAACTTCAAAATTGTCAAAAGTTTAAATATAAACAAGTCTACAAAAAGAAGATTGCTACAAATTTACTTTGTACACCTTTTTTTTGAAAAACTGTTTTTTATGCAACCTCAGATTTTTTTACAATAAATCTGTCAGGCTTTTTAAATATTCGAAAACTGTCAGGTTTTCTATTTAAAAAAAACCTGGAAATACTGATATAGGTTTTTGTTTGATGAAAAGGTACGCACAGATGGGTGTTAATATTTTTAACCGTAAAAGAAATTTCAAAAATGCCTTAGAAAAGAAGTGGAAAAGAAATATGAAAATTAAAAAAAAAAATGGTTAAAAATACGAAACATATAAACAGATTGATAAAATGAAGTTTCCTTGTATATTTTTTTGTAAACAATTACAGATTTTTTAATAAAAAATCTTCAAGTTTTCTTAAATATTTTGCAACCGATCAATTAATTAATATAAAATAATCGAGTCAATCATCATTGTTTTACATATAGTTAGTTTATTTGTTAGAAAAGGTCTAAAAGGATGTAATGGAAAATACAAATTTAAAAATTATCAAAAACAATAAAAATGTATTTTATTAGGGACAATGTGCTGCGAAAATATTTTGCTTATAAAAAAAAGAAAACACGAAAATAGTGTGCAAAAAAAATGTTGTTGGAAATAAACAAAAAAATCTCGAAGTAGTGAAGAAAGAAGTCGGGTTTGAAATTCATCATAGAATTAGACCTGCTGGTGGCAAACTTACAAATGATCTGGCATGGGTAGTTTGTGGTTTCCGGTTTGCGCTTCTTGCACCAATTTGTCGTGAGTGACTTTTTGCTCATCCCAGTTGACTTCTTTACCTTGCCAGCACAGGTGCGATCGAATTTTGCAATAAAGAGGCTCGCGATCGTAGAGGTATTGAAAATCATGAGACAAAAGCTTCTCAACGTTTCCCTCAATCCTTACCTGGAATAATGAATCATCGATCGTCTCATTAAAGGAAAAAAAATCGATATAAAATTGAAAATTCCATTTTTTGTTAAAAATGTATTTCCAAAAAAAAAGGAACACAAATATTTTCGAAAAAAGAAATACATATTTTTTTCTTGAAAATAGAAATCTTTTTTAAAAATGAAAATACAATTTTCTTCCTTTAATTGATTTTTTTTAAATACATCTTTTTAATTCATATTTTTTTCTATGCTTGATACACGATAAGACAAAAATATCAGTTAAGTCTTATTATCGATGTTAAATATTTTGAGTACAAACAAATCCGTTTTCTAAAGATCCTCCTCGAGATTGCTTATACTGTTTGAATAACTGCGTTAATTATTAATAGATTTCATCACATCTTAATGACTATTTTCATTATTAAATAATTGACCTGTCTGGAAATGTTTTGCTGGCGTTCGTTGGGGTATGCCCAAAGTATGCACATTGCAGCCCGAGGTACATCGACCTGAATTTACGAAAAACAAATCGTAAGTTAGACGAGTAGAAAATCCCAATCGAAAGGGGAAATACATTACTCGTCGCATCGTAATATTTTTTGTACAATTTAAGTATCTTGTACGAGAAATATGTGTTTACAAAAATACGGGATAAAATCGATATTTAAAATGTTATTTATCGAAATAAATAAAATCAATATTTAAGAAATGCAGAAAGAAAAAGAAAAAGCTAACCTACCAATTCGTCAGATTTACGACTACGAGCGTCAGTAACAATGACGAAACCAAGTTGGTCGTAATGCCTGAGAAGTACGTGTCGAGCGCTCACTTTAAGTTGCCTGAAGACCATATTTGTTTATTGACATTTTGAGGATTTATCGAAGGACCTCTTTATTTTTTAATTTATCTATTAAAAAAATGTGTCTATTTTCAAATTTGTCTATTTTTTATTAATTAAAAAATAGAGGCCACTAAATAATAACAATAATTTTATAACATTTCTACGATAAATATAGACTATTCCGACGTAACGTAATGTAACGTAATGCATTAAAATCAAATGAAAATAATATCAAATATAATCAATATTATGCAACTAAACAAAATATTACGGAAAAATCAGCCAATAAATAAAATAAAAACGTTATTTTTTTAAATAGTAATTTCTTCAAAAAAAATAATTGCAATACATAATCAGAATGTGAATTAAATGATACGAAGTAAAATGAAAAAACCGAAATACTAAATAAGAAAATAGATAAACGAATACATTAAAAAATAAATTTCGTTACGACTTACTTAGAGACTGTGGCAAGACACAGCGCGTTTGGCATGCCGTTTGAATATTTTTTCGCCTCTTCGTGCCATTCTTTAAAAAGATCGAGCGGGTCGTCGGTTTTTAATTCTATTCGAGCTACATCGGATTTATCGATGTTCGAATTTGATTTATCAACCTGTGAATCCTTCGACGCGACTGATTCGACGCCATTGGCTCTGTTGGTATTCTGAATGAAGGAGTTCCTTCGATTAGCGTGAGAAAGTGAAAATTTCAATATTTGTCGGTGAACTCGAGGCGCACACTTGAATATACAAGGGTCACGAGTCGGCTTCGACGTATACAGGGTGTCTTCTTCCTTCCCGCCAACGTGTGAAAATATGTACATTTCGCTTTTTCTAGATATATATTTTCAAAGCAAAACGGAAGTTTGACAGAAACGACAATATAATTCTGCAAAAAAAGTAACTGGGTCTTACTCACGTCTAGTCTCATGCAGTACTTACGAAGAACCCGGATCCAAAATCTGAGCTATTGAGAACCCGAAACCTCGGATAATGACTGACCGAAATTTAGAAACTGCAAAACTGAGTTTTCTTGGTGGAAAAACAACTTGGGCCTCATGGAGACCGAAGTGGCCATCTGGCCCAAAATATTGTGCTTCGTTCCAACCGCTAGTTACCAAAAGAAACGATAATTTCCCTTCACAAACAAACGGAACCAGGGCCTCACAACGGGCCCAAAGTGAGCCCCGAATCTAAAATCTCACTCATCGAGAACACGAAATTCCGAATGATAGCTCATTGAAAGTTGAAATCTACAAAATTGAGTTATCTTGGTGGAAAATCAACTAGGGCCTCATGGGGCCCAAAGTACTCATCTGGCCTAAAATCTATCGTCTAATTTCAATCGCGAATTCATCAAAGAACCAGCAATTCTCTTCCGCAAAAAAAATCATCCGGGGCCTTACGACGGACCCAAAGTGGGCCCCGAATCCAATCGTGTACCATCGAGGACGCGAAACTCCGAATGCTTACTCATTGATATTTGGAAACTGCAAAATTGAATTCTCTTGATGAAAAAAATAATAGGGCCTCATGAGGCCCAAAGGTCTGGTCCATTATCAAGGCAAATTAATGAAAGAAACTAAAATTTCCTTCCACAAAAAAAGCAAAACAGGACCGCATGAAAGGCCCAAAAAAGTATCAGGACCCAAAAATCGCTGGGCCCGATAAAAAAAAATCCGAGCGACTTTACGTTGTGGCAGGCGAAATGTGACACCCTGTATATTCTCGTCGTACTGCAATGCTACCACACGAAGTCTCCGCGAGGGTACCAGTGGTTCACAAATAGACTCGAATTTTTTTTCGCGATTAATAGAACATCACGTTGCAGCCAATACGAATGGATTATTTTGTCTGAACTCTCACCATTCTTTATAGTTACTATTTCGATGTTTAGTGGTCAGCAAGGACGATGAAAAGTGGACTGGCAGCTCGAACGGTGTTTATTTTCACTCGGAACGCGATACCGATTCGAGCAATCGATGCCGTAGCAAAAGAACGAATGAGAGACGATTTTGCATTCTGCTGACGTTCTCCGAGGGCAACCCTACCGATGTGGGAACTCCCACCGTAAATATCGACGGAAACACTGGGCGCTTTCTCTCTCGGCGTTAAATCCGCTATCCCGTTCTTTTCGTTCGTTACGTAAAGAATAGTCGACAGCCACGTCTTAAGGGATAAAATAATTCCATCGATGCAAATCGAAAAGTGCAATCGAAAACCTCGCAATTAAAATAATTCATATAGATAATCGATTCAATTAATTTTGAGATAATTAATATATTATTCTATTATTGTAATTAATATTACAATTATTAATATATATATTGTTGGAACATCATGTTAGATTCATTTATTTTTGTTGAAATAATTCATACGTTATTACATTAATAAACTTATTATTGCAAGGTTTGATAAATTTCTGGATTTATGCAATCAGTGTTGAAAAAGTTAATCTATTGTTGAATCATTGCAATTAATATGTTGAAAATTGAAATATTGTTGGGATAATTAGACTAATGTTGCAATAATCAATCATTGGATCACTACAATTAATATATTATTTGATTATTGTAGTTAATATTACTATCATTTAGATATTATTCGATTAATACATTTACTGATGAAAGATTTAATATGTTGTTGGATTATTGCAGTTATTAATAGACTGTAAAAAAGAGCAAATATGTGTACGATACATGACAAATAAATTGAGAAAACGAAATTAATTCAGTAACCATATAATGACGGGGAAATAAAAGCAACACTCGCTGGGATCAACATTTATTCATATTTAATTATATTCAACGTGTTCACACGAAATAACAGTACATATATAGAACAATGTATACATTATGCTCGAAGAGGGCTATTTAATATTAAAATTATGTATCACACTCTCTTACCACTACATCCTGATTTTTTTAAGGGGTTGATCTGCTGCGCAAATTTCCAAAAATCGTCCATTGGTTAATGATTTTTTTTTTCAAATCAAAGCTGGTACACGACATCCGTAATGTACACTAAGTAAACGTTTAAACCATTCTTCATTCATCGTACTTGAACCTTTAAAATTCACGTTTTTTCATAACCTTGATTTTTGGGTTGTTACAGCAGTCCAACCCCCTAATTTTTACCCAGTAATTAATCGTAATGGACGGCTAGGTATTAATAGCTAAACATTAAAAATACTTTCATATTAAAATGGATACAATAAAAACTGCTATTCTTCCCCGTCTAAACAATACTGCAGTTTGAAAAAAAAGTGCATTTGTTGCGTATGAAATTTACAATGATAATTAGTTGTTTACGTTTACTCTCCAATTCTCTTTTTTGTATCGAATTTTTCAAATCTTAATTTTTTATCTTTTTTTGTACCAATTTATTTCTTTTCGAAAAAAAAAATATTTGTCTAATCAAATTTTTTTAATCTAATTCGTTATCGTATTTATGTATTTTTATTTATATGTATATTTTTCACTATGTTTTTTCATAGCCAAAGAACTACTAGAAAATAAATAATAATAATAAATACGATAAAAAATTAATTTAAAAAATCGATACAAAAAAAGGATTCGTGTTCTCTATTTAAATAATTTTTTCTTGCAATAAAATTCATTGAAGGGGCGATATTTCAATTTTATCTTATAGACTTCTTAAAGTATATACTTATATTTTTATATTATAAAAATATCTATACGTCTTCGTATGTACATAACACAACACGGTGTCATCGGAAGAAACTACGTATTTGAGTATCGCAAGATCTCCCAAATCGCTCGTTGTCCTCGATATACACAAGAAATAAACGGGAAAAGAAAAATCACTATTTCGCGAAATATTCCTAGTCGATCGTGACGAGCGAAAAATGTTCACGGCACGTCTTACTTTACAATGTATAGTACAGTCTCATTAAATTGCTCGCTTTGCGTTTTTGCAAACTCGGATTTCGGCTGACGTGCTTGAGAGGAACGAGGAACAAAGAATTTGAAATTTTTTTATCATTAATAAAAAATAAATATGTTCAGCAAGTTTTTGGAATTCAAAGTGATGAAAAATGATGATAAGAACCAGAAAGTGGGGAAGGGAGGGGCGGGAGCGTGAACATTAAAAACCATCCCCCTTAAAGTTTCACTAATCGTGGGATTAATCCGAGATCGTGAATTGTGGTTGAAGGTAATTCGACGTTTATTCCGCGGATAAAATTTGTCCGGAAGTAAATGGTAAAAGGGCTGACCTTGATGAGTGTCATAAAATTCAGCTTACGGTGGAACGAATCCATGCAATGTTGGAGGACACTTGATCGTAGAGACGAGGTCTTTCGGTGCCATTTTTCGAGCACGCTATTCTCCAACTGGCGACTCCAGAAAGGGCCCACCTACCGCTTTCTCCGAGCAGACAGAGCATCGGACTTCCGGCCAATTCTTCCTCCTTGGAGGAATTGAAAAAAGAGGAATGAAGAACAGATAGAACATTGGTAAAATGGGATTAATGGATGAACCAATTATTTACAAATTTGTGCTTCAATTTTAAACATTTTGGGCAATCGTGAAAATGATAAAAATTATATAAACATTAGGGGACAAATTATAGAGATTATAAAAGTTATTTAAAAAAGAACAGAAATTATAGAAAATATCGATTGGGCTATAAAACTTACGAAAATTGTAGAAAATTTTTTGAAGATTATACAAATTATAGGATATATATTCACTTACACCGCAATCGTCCATGGAATAAGCAGACTCCGTGCATATCCCGTTGACCGTCGCGATGCTGATGTTTTCGCACTTGTCCATGGCACTGTGCCTTAACTCGACTCTCTGCAGCATATCACCTGTATACGATATAATAATAAAATTTGAGGAATTATAAATGTATTTGTTGAATGATACCTCAATATTGAAAAAAATTGTTGATCGTTCGGCCTTATTGCCGAGGCGATAATTTTCACGATAAAATCCTATTACACAATAAAATCAAGGGAAAGACAAGCGAAGGCAAATTAATCGTTTACTGTATTGATGGGAACTCGCTTATATAACCGATCAGGTTTGTTGCAAAGTTTGCCCTTCACTTATTCATGCGGGGACTTTCATATTGAGGACAATATTTTTTGTAATTTCCGCGGAATACACGCTTTATGACAGCGAACGTATGTTTTTTTTCGACATTTACGCGATATATGGGATTTTGAAGTTTGACACTTCACTGATATACCAGTTATGGTTCTTGAAAATGATTTATTGCATAATTTGACGGGCGGACTATTTTTGGTAACGAAATTATCCGAGAGCGCTGTTCCTTTCCTTTTTTTTATTCAACCAGTCTCAAAACGTCGAGAAACTATGGCTGAGGCTGGCCACCGTTTTTCATAATTTTTTACGAATTTCTATCAATTTTTACAACTTTCTATGAATTTCCACCAACTTCTCACGTTTCTTGCATTTTAATACAAACTTCGAACTTTTTTGCAAGTTTATGAAATATTCCGCAAAGTTCTACAAAATTTAAAAACGTTCTTCAAATTTCGACGAATTTAATAAGATTTAAAAAAATGTTTACGTATTTATAAAATACTATCAAATTTTCTACGTACTCCTGAAATATTCTGCTACCAATAAATTCACCAAACTTCTAAAAGTTCCTGCGAATTTCAACGAATTCTTTGATTCGTTTCCAATTTTCTACGATTTTTTAACATTATCTGAAAATTTGGAAAATGTTCTGCAAATTTCAACGAATGTAGTAAGATATCCGACAAATGTTTACGTATTTCTGAAATTATTCAATTTTTTACGTTTTTTTGTAAAATTCTCCAAATTTCAATCGATTTATAAAAGTTTGTACAAATTTCCTTAAATTTTTAAACATTCTAAATATTCACATTTCTGAAATCAAATACTCACGATTTCTCGCCCACCCGAGGGTCGTGCAGTACGTTGTGTTCGCAGATACGGGCTCGTCGCTAGATGGCAAACAAACCGGTCGAACAAAGTCAGAATACGCGGCCAAAGGTCGGTCCAGTTTGAGGAGTACCGTGGTGCTCCCTTCCACAGGAGATTTTAGCATGCCAATGATCCTTCGTTCCTGTTGCCAGGGCGAGGTGCTCGTTAGTCTCACTGTGCCCAATCGCACGGTCCATTCTGCCTTCTCCTGCCTGCAAAAACCGAATAAACCGTTTTCCATATAAAAAAAAGAACCTGCCTTATTGAATGAAAATAATTAATGCTCGATATAAAAAACAAAAAAAGGAAAATAATTGAGCTGTTAAGTCCAATATTTTTTTATCTGGTTTCGAATTAATCGATTTGATTCTTTGAAAAACAAAAATCATGAAAATGGCTGATACCAAAATTGAAAATTATATTAATAAATACTTAAATATTTTATCATAAATATCAATATATTATACCGTAAATATTTATTAATAAAATTGATAAATACTTACCTGTTTTGCAAGTTTCTGAAAATTCCTCAAATTTACACCAAACTTCTATGAGTTTCTAAAAATTCGTGAAAGTTTCCACAAATTTTATAAAATTTATGTATTATCGATATTTATGTTTATTGACTTGTAACGTAACATAAGACGAAGCAATGTAGATATTATTGTCAATTATTGTAGTATATGAATAATAAATATGAATCTTACCGTATATTAACAATTTGAAGTTCGATATTTCTAATGAAATAGCAGCAAAGTGATTACAGTTCCGTAAATGTTATTTTTTAATAACCATACTATTGAATGTTATCGATTTGATATCGTCACTATTGTTATCAGTGTTGAATATTCAGCATTATTTGTATAGTACTTTGAAAGATTAGTCTAGTAAAAAAAAGAATATCGATAAAGATATTTATCGAGTGAATTACCCTTGGAAACACGAGGCCGTCGTTAAGAGCCATTCCGCGGCGACGAGAGTCGCGTCGCACACGTGAACTTCCTCTTTGAATAGTGCAGCGTGCCAGGGCCAATCGCCGGGATCGGACATTTTGCTGAGACCCTCCGTTCCCGATTTACTTTTGAGGGCTTGGATTCCGCACTCTGATCTCACACACAAATTTCATTTTATCATTCGTGACGAACGGGTTACATAATGTTTCGACATTTTGATCGAAGCTTTGCAAAAGTTCGATTTTGACGTTTTGATCGAAGTTTGTAAAAGTGCATAGTTCGATTTAGTTGTAGTACGTGAAGTTCAATTTAATTAAATTTGCCTGCAGAAGTTTTTTGTTGAGTTTACATTTCATTGTATTTAGCTAACTCATTTTTGATCAGGTACACTCATTTGTGTAGAATTAACTCATTTTCGTTAAGTTAACTCATGTTCGTTGAGACAATTCGTTTTGCCAACTGAATTCACTTTTGGTTCAATTAACACATTGTCGTTAAGTTAACCCATGTTTGTTGAGTTAATTCGTTTTGTTGAGTGAATTTATTTTTTATGCAATTAACTCATTTTATTGAGTTACCTTATTTCATCGATCGAATTCCTTTTTTATTGAGCTAATTGAAGAAATAATTATCTACGAATTGATAGAAGAAAATTCCTACAAATTCGATTAAAGCGACTCGCAATACCAACGGTCGGTAATAACGACTGTTCATAAGTTTATCAAATTTTTTTGTCGATTATTGCCACCAATATGAAAATGCAAATAACTATTCAAACTACTTTAGAATTATCTTACTTGGTATATGAACATTCATTTTTTACCCTATAAGATGGTCGGAATTTTTGTATTCAATATTTTACAGAAATAGAATTACATTTTGTAATTTGGTGATTCGCCATTAAATGCTTCTTATTACCACGTACCTAGATCTCCACATCGGACGTACATCACTTCCTTGCTCGGACAGGGCGCCCTAACGAAAGTTATTTCCGATGCAGAGGGATCTTCCATGTGAACGTATTGGATGTCCGGCTCCTCGTCCACTCGAATCTCGACAGAGACTAAATCTCTGAAAATGTGGATTACGTGATACAAACTGGTACACGATTACGGTTACCTGTGTTATGTAAAGTTTAAAATCACCAAAGATTATGAACGAATGTTTTAAAAACAGTGGAGTAATATTTTTGGAGTTATGTGCGATTTTTTTATACTAACAGAGTAATGTATAACGAAATTTATTGAAACGATTTTCCCAATTTTATAAAAGCATGTGTAACTTTTTCAAAACGGGCAAGAGGGTGTCTTTTTGGAATTATTGGAAAAAGACATGATCGAGCTCGAAGGTGGGCTGCTAATATTATTTTTATTTACGTTTATTCTTGAATTTTCACTTTCAGTGCGTTAAGTTCAATTTTCAGAAAATGCGTCGTAACTCGAAAACTGATAGGATAACGTCAAAATGCGAAAGAATAAAAAGATCACAGTTTTCGGTCGCAAGCATGTGGAATTTTTTCCAGAATTTTTAGCACAATTTTTCGTCCACAAAATTCTGCGTTTTGGGCGATGAGCCGTGATTTACAAAAGCGCGTTGTAACTCAAAATCCGCAAGGGTAATGACAAAATGCGAAAGAGTAAAAAGATTTTATAATACGGTCGTGAGTATGTGGGATTTTTTTTCATAATTTTAGGTGATTTTTTTTTTCATGTAGTTCCACTGTTTGTGCGGTGAATTTTCAAAAAATGGCTTGTATCTAAAAAACGGCAAAGTTAACGACAAAATGCCAAAAAGTAAAAAGATTTTTTTTTTCGGATACGAACAAATAGGATTTTTTTCACAATTTTAAGCGAAATTTTTCGTCACGTAGTTTCACTTTTTGTGCAGTAAGTTTTTCAAAAATCCATTGTAGGTATCTTAAGAACGTTAAAGTTAACGACAAAACGCCCAAAAGTAGGGAGATTTTTTTTCGGAAGTGGGCATATAGCATTTTTTTCCAGAATTTTCGACGCGTTTTTTTCTACTATGATTCCGTATCGTAATTTGATTACAAAAATCTCTGTGGTTGCAATAAACGACGCGTCGCTTTGAATGTTAATCATCTTCTTTAAACGTTGCACTACTCACGTATACGTCAGCAAACTGCAAAGAGAGCCGGCGGACGTTCGTAGGACGTTGTCCATTTCGGTTTCCGGTAAAGTGGCATTCAAATTTTCCGTGCACAACTTGCCGACACTACCCTTCTCGTTGAAGATGACGTAGCCCTCGCGGGTATACTTTGAGGGGAACGGGGTGTCGGGTAGCTGCGTTCGCATTGGTCCGACACTTTGCGCAAGGGCTACTGCGAATTTGGAAACAAAAACTTGATTCCATTTCCCTCGCGTCCTTATTACCATGATTGTTTCAGCGGTAAAATAAGTATCGATAGAAATCATTATTCTGACACATATTTTATTGCACGTATTAAAAAAGTATACGTATTCAATGCACAAAACAAAAGTGCTTTCGGTGGAGTCTGGAACCTAACCTCAATAAATTGGTAATCTGTTTTCCGTATCTAGAACTTAACGGCAATAAATGAAAAAACGATTTTGCTATGAATAAAATCCCAACCCCATATACCTCTATATTTTGATATAATTTCAAATACTTCTATCTTTATGGTGATCCGAACAATAAAACATATCGCGAAATGAAGTTGTGATAAAAAGTGTATGTACGTACGACAATCCTTCTCGTCGCTGCCGTTCGGACAATCGACGTTTCCGTCGCAGCGTTTCGATCGGGGTATACAAGCCCTGCCGATTCCGCAGTGCATGAATCCCTCCCGACAGTAAGCGCAGTTCTTCTCATCCGACAAATCCGGACAGTCGATAATTCCGTCGCAGATCCGTGGTGACAGTGCTTTGTTCTGAAGATCTCGCACGCAACCTGATTCAATGAACCCCACTTGATTGAACCGTCGTTAATACTACGTCGCTAGAAGGCGCGCGAAACAGATCGCTGCGCCCCTAGCGGATTAGTACAATCTTTCGTTTCTTTTGGTTTGAAAATATTGTAAGAAGGAAGACGAAACCATGATGGTTTTTTACATTTGGCATTAAACTTTCGATAAATGAACAACGTATTATTCGCATTTGATTTATTCCCAAAAATTTGAAACAACCAGGCTGCCCATTCGTAGTAATTCTGCATACCTGGTTTCGGTCTGCAACTACCATGATCGGCGAACTCCGGAAAATTCGTGCAATCGAGAGCAGCCTTTATCCTATCGGACAAGCGATTGCCGCATCCTGACCAAAATTCGCGGCAAAAATTTCGACATGGCAGATGAAGCGTGGCTTCCGGTTGCCCCGGCAAGCAAGCAGGTTGCAGTACTTGGCAAATAAAGTCGTAAGCTAGCCTGTAGCACTCGCCATCAACCAATTCTCTGCGGAATGAAGATGAACGGTCACATCGATGGCACCAATGGCTCACAACTTTCATGCTATTAGGTAACCAGTTCTGGGAGTGCTAAGACTATCAATTTTTTCGAAACGTCTATTTGGGACCTTCTGCGAAAATCGGATCTTTCAATTTCGATCTTTTGCGGCTGTTGGAACATCCATCATTTTTTCCGTAGAACTTTAAGTAGAAGTTTTGATATTTACATTCCGTTTGTAATCAACTGACTGGTTACCCAACCGAGTAGTCGTTAATACCATTTGATGTGATTTTTTTGAATTGATTTCATAGGGTTTCGTGTATAGTAAATTAGATATCGAACGTACCTGAACGCTATCAGGTCCTCCTCGACTTCGAGAAGCGAGTGATGACCCAATAAATTTGGATATGAAGTAACATTGTACGGCAGGTGTCTACAATAGGAAAGATTGAGTTTGCTACAAGTCCTCGGAATCGGCGCGCTCGTAGTCGTCGGTGGTGTCGAAACCGTTGTCTGCAATGTCACCTCCGCGTTCAGTGCGGCGATACTTTCTTGCACTTCGAGGCTCTTAGGGTCGATCGTCAAATTTGCTAGGTATTTTGCTTTCCCTGGTGTTATTTCGCGGATAAGTATTTCAAGGATATCGGCATCGGTTACGGTCTGATATCGTGGGTCGAAGCGTAGATCAAAATGAACCACTAGTTCACCACCTTCAACCCTGTTATATGGAAAACACATAGACTGGAATCAATATCGATTTTATCATTTTTAATTTGCAGTTTGGAATATCGGCAATCCGTATGTAAACGTGCTAAGAAATGTTACCAATTTTTGCCTTCTATGAAGGCACTTGCAGATTCCTACTATGATCAATGATAAATCATAAATGTAAATCATAAATGTACATTAAGGGGGCACATCCGGGGGAAACAATTATTGTGTTAGAATTTCGTTGGTCGCTTCAAATCTTACAATAAAACAAAAGTGTTCCATGTTCCACAAAAATTATTTTTTTACTGGACCGAATGATCAAGCATCCCATTTTACCTAAACTTTAATCGCGATTATCTCGAATTGTACTCTTCAAAGAGCATACCTCAAATACTCGGAAAACGGCCAGGCCAATACCCTCCACATTTAGAATTAATAGTTTCAAAATGATTTTCGACTTTGAAACAAAGAATTTTTCTTATCAAACCCGGTCGGAAATGGATTTTCTGAAAAAATTTGAATTTGTTTATTTCAGTGATTAATTAAATTAATTTTTGAAAATGTAATTATATTAATTAAATTAATATAGTTATCAATTAATTAAATCAAATTGCAAAATAAATAAAATTATTTTCTCAAAAAACTTCTTTACTTAATTTTTCTTATTAAGCGTGGTCGGAAATATACATTGAAAAATGAATGTAAATTTCCATCGGGCGCCATCATTTTGTGAAACATAGTGATTTTTAAAAATCCTTCGCTGCGAAGGGTGTATTAAATTTTAAGAATCTTTTCGGCATTTTTGGTTTCGAATCAACCGTCTACGTGCAACGATGGGAAATGGAAACTGTGCCAGTGAGTGACATGTTTTATTTGGGGCAAAAATAACAGCGCTCCCAGTTGATATATATTTTCAAAAAAATCTTTTCAATTTATTAATACATATAAACTTTCGAATAAAAAAATTGAATAGGAATGGACGAATGGTTTTCGAGGTAATAATTTCCAAACTTCACCTATATTTATTCTCTGACTATTCGGATTTGCCCCATTCCAACAGTGTGAGTGATTGATCACCAAGAAGCGAAAGAGGAAGAATTATAGTTATTATACGAATGACCCAAGTGTAGCGGAGTATACGCTCGTCCAATGTGGGCTACTGGGTCGATGACTTTTCTCGCCGTCTCAGCTTTGCATGTACTTTCGCACATGAATATTTCCGAGCTCTTCCGTTGTTAAATTCAGGTTATTGGATTAGGAGATCTTAGGAAATATTTCTCAAGAGACTCGTCTCCCTCATCGGAACCAGAAATAATTTCCTATAGCATGAGTAGTCCGAAGGAACTTACCCATCAAGTGCGAGCACCTCCGAAGCAATGAAGGACAGCTTGAAGGAACTTCGGCGGAAAGCAAGATTGAGACGGTCCCGATATTCCCTCGAGCGTATTCTGAATGCCTCTGTAGATGGATCAGCGAGTTCCGCGGTGAAGGAATCTCCACCGGTCACCCGAAACGTTGCCAGAAAAACTTGGTCACCCGGTGGGTCCGAGATCAGAAACGTGTCTGCGTTGGAAAAATCCAAAATAAAAATATGATCGAACACAAAGTATTTTCAAAAATACATAAAAAGTTTTTCGTAACGGAAATTGGATCATCGGCTGGACAAATAGTATTTTGACCTTGAAAAAATTGGGTAATTAAAGGTCTTCGGAAGCTCGAGGTGACCACCAACTGCGTTGGAAAAATCCAAAATAAAAATATGATCGAACATAAAGTATTTTCAAAAATACATAACAAGTTTTTCGTAACGGAAATTGGATCATGGGCTGGACAAATAATATTTTGACCTTGAAAAAATTGGGTAATTAAAGGTCTTCGGAAGCTCGAGTGGTCTACACAGGGAGGCTTGAGGTCATTCAAGGTCATTGCAAGTTCAAAGAGCTTACTCAGAGTCACTCGAGGTTATTAAAAACCATTTCCGAAGTTTTGAATAACCTGAGTAAGGACATTAAATGCCGTGAAAACTTGGGCGTCCTGCGCAAGGTTGTTCAAGATCATTAAAAACTCGGAAGGCCATCGCAGGGTCGTTTCAAGTCATTAAAAACATTGAATGGCGGAAAAGGGTCATACGAAGCCATTGAAAAACTCGAGTGACCAACTGGAGGTTGTTAATATGCATGAAAACCTTGAAAAGAGTACAGAATCCCTTAAGGTTTCCAAAATTCCTAAAGCAAGGTCATTGAAGATCGTTAACAATGTTGCGTGATGTACGCAAGTTCGTTCAATGTCACAATACCCACGAAAGACAAACACAATCGTTCAAGCTCGTTAGAAACATTAAGTTACATGAATAAGGTCATTCAAGGTCCAGAGTGACCTGAACGAGATAGCTCAAGGTCATACAAAACACGACAGACCTACGAAGAATCGTTAGAGATAAGTAGAAATGTTGAATTACTTTAATGAGATCATTCAAGATTTTGAAGAACCTTGAGTGACGTATACAAGGTCATTCAACATGATTAAACATTTGAACTCAATTGGAAAAGGTCATTCAAGGTCACAAACAGCCCCCAAAGGTAAGCAGAGGATCATTAGGGCTCATCAAAAACAATAATCAGCTTTCCAAGGTCATTAAAGCTCTTCAACGACGCTCTTCAATGACCTGTAAAAGGTCATTCCATGTTATTGTGTCACTTTCATTTATTCGGTCACGCTTCTTGCAGCTTCGTGTTCTCGGACACCAGGATTCATCAATCGGTGAATAATGCGGAAACGTTTCAAGGACGAAGTGAACCACTCCGAAAGGTCGAATGCAAAGTGACAGATGATGAGGGGGAGCCGACGCGAGTTCATTGATCGAGAAGCTCGTAAAGTACTTCTGTTTGCAACGATCTCGTGACCGCGACGGTGACTCAGCGAGACCGTTAGCTGCTGGCCAATCGCATGGACCGAACGATCAAGTACTGATCGTCCACTGATCGTCCGATTGATACTGATAGCCGTATCATCAACGGACTTCGTACAAACCCAATTCTCATTAGCAGTAATTAATCAATCGTAGCTTCTCATCAATCACTGGATTGATAATTATGAAGACATTTAGGTATAAACGTTGTGGAGTCTTGATGTGATTAATGGAGAACGGTGGATCTGGTTGGATTTTGTTTGGGTGTATTAATCTGATGAATCTGATTGGGTTATGTTTGATTGAATTTAATAATCTGGTGGATCTTACTGAAGTCTATTTCGGTTTATAAATGTGATAAATATGGATATGAAATTTTTTGGAATGTAATAAAAAAAAAACTTGTTTTTTCAGGTTTACGAATCTGGTGAATTCGGGCTTGGGTGGATTTGGGTTTGTAAATTTGAAGGACCAGTGTTTGTTCCGGTTTGAAAATCTGGTGAACCTGCCTGGATTTTGTTTGGGTTTATGCATCTGGTGGACCTGGGGAATTTGTTTAAGTTGCATTTGCATCTTTTAGCCAGGAACATTTTCCAATCCAATCTGAAGGATACGTCGCAGACCTGGAATAGCTACGAGGTACTGACAACAAGAGATTGAATGGAAAAGTTTTTTTATTGGATTTGCTTGCTCGAAGTGGACCACAGAGAGAGGCAGGGGGGCTTGCCGGTTTCCCAATAACGCGGCCAGACCGTTACGCACACGCGTTTCGAGACCTCAATGGGCTGCTACACACAATCTCTTCTTGTTTCTATCGTACGCCTTTCGATCCTCCATTCTCCAGGCCATACCATGCGGTCTTTTCTCTGCCCCCCCCCTCGCCCCTTCCTTCCTACATCTTCATTGGATGAAAACAATTATCATGCATGATGTGCTGTATACCCACGTGACAAGCACCGCGAACGATACCACCAAGATATACACTGAATCGTGCCAGTGATGACACCTTACCAATCCAAATAAAGACAACAAAGCGAAGACCTACCAAGCCGAGCCCTCGCAATATGTCCATCATATAAGTGTTTAATTCGTCACCAGCTTGACCGCAGGATCATTCTCTACAATTTTTGCCTTCGTAGCAATTGTTTTATTCTCCAATGAATTTTTCGTTCTCTGGATAATTTTTTCTCCAGCCAAATTTTTGGTTTCAAGATAATCTTTGTTGTACAACTTAATTTTTGGTCTGTAGGTATATTTTCTTTTCTCCAATCGAATTTGTTGTTCTTCAGATAAATATTTCTTTTTGTCTAGCTAACTTCTTCTCCAGCCTATTTTTTTCCAGCTAAATTGTTTGTCTTTAGCGTTTTTTCTCGAGCTAATTTTTTTTCTCCGGATAATGTTTTCCTCCCGATTATTCTTTTTTCTCCGACCGTATTTAAATATTTCTTTTTTCCAGCTGACTTCTTCTCCAGCCAGTTTTTTCCAGCCGAATTGTATTTCTTTACTATATTTTCTCCAGCTAAATTCTTTTTCTTCGGATAATTTTTTTTCTCCCGATTATTCTTTTTTCTCCAACCGTATTTAAATATTTCTTTTTCTCCAGCTAACTTCTTCTCCAGCCAATTTTTTCCAGGCGAATTTTATTTCTTTATCATTTTTTCCCTACCTAAATCCTTTTTCTTCGGATAATTTTTCTCTTCCAATAATTCTTTTTTCTCCAACCATATTTATTCTCTTCATCAAAGTGCTTTTTTCTCCAGTCAAATTTCTCGGTTCAGAAAATTTTCTTCCCCTCCCAGAAAATGACAAGAAATGAAACGTCACCCAACAATTGCAAAAATATAAAAAGTAATTTGCAACTTTCTAACGCTGCTGTTAACATATGTCATTTTCAATGATTCATGAAAATCGGAATAAAAAAACGCGAAGAAAAAGAAAACAGACGCGGAAACAAACAAACGTGTTACGTACTCTCGTCCATTGCTTCGATCATTGAAATACTTACAGCCTAAGTAAATGGCGACTCCCGAGAAAAGGAGAAAGAGCAGGAAAGCAGCTAAAACGCAACAACCGCATCTGTATTGGCCCCCGAGTTTCCTAGTGAAACGAATATCGCTGTCCGACGAGAGAATCGAGCTCGGTGTGTCCGCTCGACTGAACCTCCTCGTACTAACAGTACTCACGGAAATCTGGAACAAAAACACAAACGCAAGAAATTCATTATCACGAAAAAACATAAAAACTATTCAAATAAGCTAGTTACTATAAAACTAGAAACTATAAAAAATAAATGGAAGTAAACAAAATAAAAAATATTGTTGCATGATCCAATGAACTCCAAACGGTACTCACGAAAATTTGGGACGAAAAGATGAATAAGCAAGAAATTTGTTTTCACGAAAAATAAAAATAATGGTAAATAAAAAAGGATACCAAAAATGTTTGTCGGCTTGAACAAACCCAAACAACACAAAACGAAAAAATCCGAAGTAAAAATGCGAACAAACAAATTGGTAAGCCCTAAAAATAATGAAGGAAACTAAACAAAATCTTGGAAACTAGAAAAATTAATTTCGTTCGGTGACCAAAAACAAACCTAAACGATACCCACGGAAATGTGAGGCAAAAAGACAAACTAAAAAATCTTAATGATGATACCAACCAAAATTAACCCAAAAGAAAAAGATCATTAATTTTCTATAGTGATAAAATATGGAGGAGATAAAAAATTGTTTCGAATATTTGGGTTCAAAGTTCGATTTTAGGTTTGGCAAAAATGCACTTAAAAATTTGAGTATCAACGGTGAATGATAAAGTGGAATAAAAATACAAACCCAAATTTAATTATTTTAATTCCCGTAAAGTTATAGGAAATTTTTTCGATTAAAAATCGAGATTATTTCCAAATTTGGTTGGATGTGATTGCGTCGTGCGCTCTAGAAAATTTTCGCCATTCCATTCGAAATGGGCCACCCTGTATGGATCTGGATATCCCAACGTTTTCTTTTCCATTTATTCTTTTGTTCTCCGCGAGATTTTCACTCGCGAACTGCATTAGCAATCGTAGGTTTCCCGCTCGTTTGTTCATCTTCACAGAAGTAAAACTTCAATAACGGAGTATCTTTTGTTGTTTCCACCTTGGATTTTATAGAAACTACAAGACCTTCCGGCCTACTGTTAAACCATGAGAATCTACTATATTATTCCGTTCAAATCGTTATTGCTATTCGCTATTTTTAAATAAAAAATTCATATGACTCTAAAAAAAACAATTTTAATATATCTATATATTTAAAAATATCAATATATTTTTTATATACTTGTATCCAATGAAAAAAGATGCAATTATGATTTTTATTGCTATTACTATACTTATTATTTTGTTATGATGATTGATTTATTTTTATACAATTTTAATATTCATAATAATAGTAATAAACAAATTTGAACAAAAATATAACAATTATACTTTTATTTCGAAAACTATTATTGTTATTATTATTATTATAGTGTGTGGGTTTGTTTGGGTTATTGTTATCTTTTTCAAAGTCATATATTTGCATAGAATACTAATATTTATAATGACGTTTATAAATAAATATCAATGTTCAAATAACAGTGATATTATAACAATTGTTTTTATTATTACGTTATTGGCATTTTTCTTATGATTATTACCAAACGTGTTTGTAAATTCCATCTTGTTGTCCTATTAATGAAAACAAATACATCATCAAATTGATATACGTATTTGGTTTTTGGGTTTCGGAATTTATTTATGCGTTTGGAATTAATGGAAAAAAAAGTTTTGAAAGTGATCAATTTGTATCAGCAATCGCACGACAAATCGTAACAAGCACTTGTAAGATATACGCGAACATTACAAAACACACGAGGGGTAATCGAGCGCGTAAGTAAAATATACAGTCTTGCGAAACTTTGTTTAAAACTGCACTTCGAAGCGTTTCTGTGCCGAAGTCGAGTCGCTAACTTGTACAGGCTTGAGCATGGACAGCGAGTCGCCTATTTGAACATTCGTTGCACACGATCTTGCTGATCGTATGTACACAGACATTCAAAAGTTGCGATCACCGCGCGTATTGTTCTTTGAAAAATAGTAAAACATTTTATAAAAATAGTATAAAGTATCACTAAAATAAAAGTAAAAACATTAAATCAAGCTGGCTTTGTCCTCTTCGAAACGACATTTGGTAAATTGGTTTACGATTTACTTTTCGCCAAGATATTCGAATTTTTGTTCGGATAGAAAACTACAGGGTGCTTCACAGTTTAAGTTAAGGCTGTATATATTTATATAACATCTTTTATTATTTTTGTTCCATCAATAATTCTTTTTTTATTTACACATAAATCTATACATGTAAACAATCCCAAAGCCTGTAACATATTTAAATAATTTATTGCTAAACAACAACAAATATTCTTTATTAAAATTTTATTTATGGAAGTTTGAAAGTAATTTTAATTTATTATTGTTTCCGTCTCTCTTATCCGGCGAAACGCTACTTTTGAATGGCCCTGTATAATTTCGCAGTTTGTATACTACACCTTTTACGATACGTATATGACACATGCTTTTTGCGCCAGGGTACAAAAGATTACGCCCTGTTATAATATATAAACAGAATATATATGTGTTTGTTTATATATATATATAGATATATATAGCTACAGATGTACCCCACTGAAATGTTACGTTCGGCTCACGCTCTTAGAAGCCCACGGAGGGACTCTTGCAGTTCAATGAGCTTCCATACAGACATACACTTTCCAGCGTATAAAGTAATCATTAAAACGCGAAGAAGTCTGCAGGATTCTTTCAAAGGTTACGTGAATAATCGTTCTTGGTTAGCTGCGTTCTCCCAACGCCCGAATCCTCGAAAGTACTTTGACTTTCAGTCCCACGAAGATGAGAAAATAATGAGACAAAAATAGAGAGGAAAAAAAAACTTGGAAAAAAATTTGAATACAGAGAATTTGTGAAAAAAATGTTTAGGACATGGAGAAATCTCATGGGGAAATGTAAAAGTATAATATTATAAGTGAATGAGTAAAAGTTATCGATAAAAAAAACATTTTGAATGCAATTAAAGACATTCAAGAAATGTCAAATGTACAAAATCGAAACGATATGTGAACACGATACGAATGGAAAAAATAATAATCTTTAAAAAAATGTATAAAGTTATAGAAAATGAAAATAATGAATGTATTTAATTAAACAAGAAACAGTCGAATATTTATGAATATGAAGAATATGTTTTTGAAAGTATGGAGGAAACAAAAAGTTTTATGTAAAAAGGTAAGAGTAGCAAATAATAAATAATAAAGGGAATTAATAAAGTCGTTGAAAAGGAAAATCGTGTAGTCTGGAAAGGAAATTAATTTGATTAGATATAAATTAGATCTAAATTAGTCGGGAGTAAGATTAAACAGATAATCCTTCATGATTGTGTTGGGAAACAAATAAAATTAGCCGAGGTGAATGATTCGTTCGTGAGAATAGAGGATGTTCTTTTCTCACGAGCCATTAAGCATTTACTCATTAAATTATTGTTAAACTAACAATTTTTTCACTTTTGATAAACAGATTGAATTAATGATAGTAATAATAACAACAACAATAAGATCTAGTTAAACTAAAGGTAAAGTTTATCAGAATAAGCGTATTTAATTTAATTGAATCCTACGTATTTTATTTATCTGAAAATATATTTTGTATTGTTATTTAAGATTATAAAATAATTCAAACCAAAATTATATCAAATATTTTTAAATTATAGAAATGTTTTATAACAAAAATGTATTTATTCAAACATATATTTAATCAAATAATAATAACATAATACACAATAATAATAATAATAACAAGATGATACATCAAGTTTATCAAATCGAGTTAGAATAAATTAAATGCAGCTCAATCAATTTGGTTTGTGTAATTTATCTCGATTTATTTTTGTCAGTTTAATAAACTTTTATTATTATTTTGTTATTATCGTTGATATAATTATATGATCATCATTATTATCAATGTTACTGTGGTTGCTATAATATTGATAATAATAATAATCAATATTATAAGATTTTGGCAAATCTTGACAAATTTTGATTTCTTCTTCTTCATCACAATACGAGGTACCAAGAAGCATGACTTCTTTTTCCTCGTCGACATACATTCGACTAAATATTTTTCGCTACCTATGCATTATCGAAGTATCGAAAATCGGTCGACGAACTATTACACGTTTTTATGCAAAGATAAGAGTTGCTCTATCGCGAGTACGCTCTCGACTCCAATTATGACACCGCGGTAAGAAATCGAACGTAATATTATCCTAAATTAGGTTGTGAATTACGTAAATGCCTGGTGAGATCGAGCTATGCATACTTTTTCACTCCAGCCAGCGTGGAACAAAAGAACCCGAACGGCCGCCAGGCTGGAGAACGAATTAAGAGTTTGGCTCGTAACTTTACCGCCGGTTCAACATTCTCTTTCTCCCGATCCCTTTTTCAACAGCCAACAATGAGACAAAAATCATTCTTCGTCCATGTTGCAATACCGCGGTTTTTTTCGAAATCTCGATTAGAACGATGTGTGCACGCATTTTTTTAAATCACTGGTCGACGAAATCCGCTTTTTTAGCTACGATTTTGCTTGGAAATGAAAAAAAATGGAAACTTTCTTTTTGATTGTAATTTTATATCCTATTGAAAAAAACACTGTTTTTTTTCTTCAAATAGAAAATAAACTAAAATAAATTGGTTTCTTTCTCAAAACAAATAACTAAATTTCTTATTAAAAAAAATGTTAGAATTTGTTTGAAATTTTCTCAAGCGAACAGATCGTCATGATTGTTAATATATAAAAAAAAGTAACGACGCTTACTTTTTCGTTGCTTTTTTTTAGCTATTCATGTAAACTTTCCCTGCAATAATAAAAAATACAACATCTTTTTTATGATTATGACTTTACATTTGATTTAAAAAACACTTTTTCATTTTTTCATTCAAATAATAATACATCAAAGAAAAACAACTCGCTTTTTCTCAAAAGTAAAAATTAAATTACTATCCGCAAAATGTTTGAATATGTTAAAAAAAATTTCAATAAAAATTAACATTAGTATTTTTGGTATTTAAAAAAGACGATAAAATGTTCTTTACTATATTATTTTTATTATTCATTGTAAGAAAAATACGAGATTTTTTTGCATAAAAAAATGAAACGAATAAATTACAAAAACGTCTAAAAAAAATTATTTGAACCGAATGTTCATTTAAAAAATGCATGTATTTCAGGCGGAGAACATTGATCGCAGCGAGGAGCCGTCATTAGAAAGTGCACGTATGTCTCGCATTAGAATTCAATAACGGTGTAGGCAAAGATGCCGGTGAAATAATCACGATAAGACGTTCAGATTAATCTCGTTAAAGGCTAATTCGCGAACCTCCGCTCATCCACGAGCTACGTTCCTATATATATACCGGGTGAGTCACTAGAAATTAATCACTCGAAAACTCCTGTATACCTTATACTAACACAAGTGTTTTTATTATAATCCATATACTAATTAATATTACAGCAAGTAAATTATTCCGTGAATTTATTGGATGTTTTATTGTTAAAGACTGATATTGACTTGATATTTTGGTTTTTGTTTACATTTTTCAATGCAGGTCGATCGAAATAACACTGTTTTGAGATTTTATTTTTATTTAAAATTCACTTTAATTCTATTTCTATTCCGAGATCATATTTATTTCACTTTTATTTGCGATTTATTCTTATCGTATTTTAGTATACAATTTATTAATATTTTAAAAAATTTCTTTATTTTTATTGTTGTTTAAAATTGATTTTAGTAACGTTTTAGTTTCGAATGAATAAAATTAGGATGAACGCATTTAAAATTTGGAAAAAGAAAAACGGAAAATCCTATGGTAACGGTGATTAAGGAAGACTCGAAATTAATGGTTTTTAGCGAAACACCCGGTATATATATGTATAGCACGACGAACTTGTACACACGTATCACCTATGGAGATTGGTACATCTGATGATTTTAAACGGTCGACGACTCGAGGCCACAGTATATACGTATAGCATCTTGCAAGGCCGAGAAAATTGATTAGACATTAGCTTTCCATTGCGAGAGAGAGAAAGAGAGAGAGAGGGAGAAACGGTGATACGTTTGAGAGAAAGCAGCTGGAATAATTGCGCGATTCCATTAAACACACGATTATACATCTGCGACTGACAAATGCTCATCACGTAATGAAAATTTTATGCACGTGCGGAAATGCGATCGTGCACTGCTTTTCAAAAGTTGAAAATCACTTTTTACGAAGGCGACAAAAAATGAATAATTTTCTGTAATTTGGTTTTTTTACGTTTTTATGGTGATTTTCACACTAAAGTTATTCAAGTTTTCGTCGAGTCGGTGACTTTTTTGAAAATGTGCCATAACACGAGAACTGTTGGGTTTTGAAAAAAAGTGGAATTAAAAAAAGGTTTATTTATGTATATTTAAAACCCTGACATTTTTTCGGTTTTTTTCTGTTATTTCGATATTTTATTTTTGTTCAGCTTTTGGGAAATAAGCAAATCACGATAAGTCAAAAACGAAGAGGTTTACGGTGATATATTGAAGATTGAAAAGGTACAATTTCCGGTTTAGGTATAGACGCTGACATTTTTTATAAATTTTCACGCGAAGTTCATCAAATTTTTAAAAAGTATTTTTTCGCGAATTTTTTTGTTTCCTTTTCTGGCCAAACTACAATTAATTTTCATTTGAGTACAATGACGAAATGTACAAAATTATTATTGCCACTCAACATTCAATGAGAAAATTTTGAACGGGCATGTATATTTGGGTTCACAAAATTGCCATACTCCATTGGTTCACAATTATTGTTAGAAGTCTAACCGAATCAACGTGATAATATACAATTATTAGATAACGTAGATTCCCGATGGGCAAATAGGCAGGTGCGTTTCAACGTCATCGATGAATTTCACTTTGCTCTGGTAAGTATACGTTATTATCCAATTCCCACAAACTCGTCCATTTTCAGTCACAATTATTTTTTCAATGGACTTTCCAATTTCTCGAACAATCACGGTTGACCTTAATTTTGGATTTGCGTTGATGTCCTTACTTTTCACTTTTATTCGTTGCGTTGGTCTTCGATTCGACCTCTATTTTGTATGTACGACCTTAGATTTACCTTTTACTTTTTATTAACCTTAATTCTGATAACATGTTTGAAAACATCCATATCAACTGTTGATCATTGCTAAGTAAAGAACAAAAAATTTTGATAAAGCAGTTCAGTAAGACACTTTTGATAAGCCATTTAGATAGCTATTTCGATAAGCAATTTTAATAACAGATTTTTGATTAACTATTCTATCAAGCCCCTTTTAATCCTCCATTTTAATAAGATCTTTGAATAAGCTGCTTTTGGTGAGGTATTTCGATAATCTATTTTTGATAGACCGTTTAAATAAGCTGCTATTAATAAGTTTCGGAAATGAGCCATTTTGATAAGCCATTTTAGTCATTTTTATAAGCCATTTTACTAAGACCCTTTTGATAAGGCATTTTGATAAGCCATTTTTTATAATCCATTTCGATAAGCCATTTCTGATAGACCATTTAAACAAACCAGTATAGATGATAAGCCTCATTAAAACAGTTTATCCAATTAGTCGTTTCGATACGCCATTTTAATAAGGCATTTTGATAAGCCAGCTCGAGTTAGCCAAGCCTCAGCCTCGCAAGAAAATTACATGGGAAGCCAATCGTTGATGTAACTCTGGCTGGCAAACAGGCGCTCTTCCGTCTTAGATGCCTTTCTTTGTGCTCTGGATTACGTATCATTGAAACGAATACTATCTCCCTCTTTATTTCTATTCGAATGCGCAGCCAACTGAGAGCATTTCATTTGCCCGAGCAATCTCCTTCCACTTTGGTTCGGTCGTCTAATCGCTGATGGCATTCACGCCAATCCTCCAAATATAGGTCGCCGCGGCTTATCCATTCCGTTACACGAATCGGTCGTTGCACGCCTTTCCAAAAGAATCTTAGAACCGAGTTTCAATCGTATCAAGAAGATTGAACTGGCATTTGGAAGCGAGAACTTTGCTTTAGGATTAGGCAAGCTGGATTAGAGATGAAGTTGAAAAATCGAGATTAATACTTCGAAAGAATGAGCTGCTATCCAATTGGAAGTTGATGGAAATCGGCGTGCACTGAAGGAGCCAATGTAACATTTAACTTTAGAATTGGATTCAAAATACTGCTGAAGATTTGAGGCTAAGATTTTCAGTTTTCTGTATTCATGGGAGTATCAATAAATCTCTATGGAATCTAATCATGTCCAGGTTGCAATCTAGGTATATTAGGTCTTCCAGTCTACCTAGACCTAGATGTAGGTTCATCTTTTGGTCTAGATATTTCTAGTATATCCTGGCTGGGTCTTCTAAGTCCATGGAATTATCACTAACTAAAGATTCGACTGCGTAAAATCCAACTTATTCCAACTTTAGGATTGGATTCCGAGTTCTGCTGAAGGATTGTATAAAATTGTTAGTTTCGTGCAGCCATGGAAGTACCAATGAATGAAGGTTTGACTGCAGCGAATTCATGTCCAGGCTGCAGTCTAGATGGACCAGGGTCTTCCAGCCTACCTACATCAAGATTTAGGTCTAGATATTCTAGCCTTTCCTAGCTGGGTCTTTTACATTTATGGAAGTTCCATTGACCGGAGAATAAGTCTAACGGCCTCAATCAAATTCATCATTAGGATTTACCTAATGTTATGCTTGGGGGCCAACAAAAATGGTTTTCCACGCCCATAGATATGTCATTGAATGAGCGATACTGGGATTCACTCCAACAACAGAAGGATAAAAACGTCCAGGAATCTTGCCATAAAGCTAGCAGTCTGACCTGTACGAAGATCGCACTCTAATGGATTGTTGCAAAAACGTTTTCCCTCCAGACAACAGGTATGGGACTGGTTCATCAAACGGAACATCTCTCGTGTGAAACGTTGGTTGCATGCAGTACAAAAAAAATCAGATCTCTTGCTCGCTGAAGGGCTTCGCATCTGGGTCGAAAGGGAACAACTGTCAAACGGAATGGAAGATATCGCAAAAGTAATAACAAATCCAGTTTATTCTTAATTCACATGAAATTATTTCAAATGTTGTTATCAGGTTTTCGAAAAACCGTTTTACCTCGCGAGCTGTTTTATTTATGACGAAAGATCAAAGAGTAAAAAGTGTTTATTTTTTATTTTTATTTAGCAAAAGCAATACAAATTCTAGCCTATTGTTAATTCACCTGAAATTATTTTTAATTTTCTTAGCAGGTTTTTTAAAAACCGTTTTATCTCGCGAAAGTTTAATTTACGACGATAGATCAAACAGTAGAAATTGTTTATCTTTTTTTATTTCGATGTGCTCGGAATTTTACCAGAATTTTTCTCGGACCATTTTGAA
The DNA here is from genome assembly GCA_030522765.1 of Ophioninae sp. B BG-2022a. NCBI lineage: Eukaryota > Metazoa > Arthropoda > Insecta > Hymenoptera > Ichneumonidae > Ophioninae sp. B BG-2022a. The sequence continues at coordinate 36,935 of JAPYZJ010000350.1, forward strand.
CCCTCATAGCGATCTTAGGATCGGTAACCTCATACCGATTTTACGATCGGGAGAGCAATAAAGATATCCTTACCAAAGAAAAATAAACTTGACGATCGGTGACCATAAATCGTACGCTGGTCGGTCAATCGGTAAACGACACAACTGTTGCAATATACCGTTTTTTTAGCACCGCCGAGAGGTCACCATGAGTATTACGAGGAACAACGGTTGAAGTGCACCGTAACATCGGAATTTCGTCTCCCCATTCAATGTACAGCTATTGCATATATATATATTTTCATTAAAAAGTACGAAAAGTCAACAAACGGACAAACTATTTTTTCTAAAACTTCGAGTACGGTAAAACGAAATAAAAATATATTAAAAGATAAGTCGATTTTGAAACTAATTAAAAATCGTATTATAAAAACTACTTTTATAGATAAAGGTAATGCTGTTCGTAACGTTGATTCTGTGATAAGGACATGTTGATACATTTTTTCGTGTCCGAATAAAAATACATAAATTTAATATGCAATTCAAATATACTCATCTAATGAATTATAATTGTATATTTAATAATATATAATTAAATATTATAATTCATTAGTAATAGTAATTTTTAATAAATGATTAATAAATTAATCATTCCCACTTAAGTAATAATATGTCACTGCGATATTATTTATATATTTACATTTAAAAAACTGCTGAATAAAAATGATAATATAACTATCAACGACAAAAAAAAATATAAACAGATATGTGTATCTATATATACATCTATATATTCATTGGTATTCAGCCGAGCGCACGACAACCTTGTAAACGCGTCTACTCGCGATGTAAAGGCTTATTAGCATATTTATGGATACCCTTCCCGTACACACAATAATCAGGTATTTGTAAGCATAGAGTAACGGTTTTGGTGAACGTGTTTCAGACATAATCCGAACCCACCGACCCAACCTATCTAATGCGTATCGCGTAGGCAAACGTCGAACGTGTACATGAGTGTGTAAACAAAAAAACGTTTATACATATATATCGAGAGGGAAATAAAAAGTATGCATATGAAAATGTATAGTTCCATTCAAAAGTCTAGTCTAGTCTAGTTTTCGAATAAATTATTCAACAGAAAGGGACTCATAAAAAATATTAAATTTATCATTCATTATTATTATTTATTGTATATTAAGTGACAAATAAATATATTACATTTCATTTTTATACTTCTAAATGAAAATAAAAAAACTAATCTGCGTGATGTTTTTTACCCAAACTTTGTCAGTGTAGGGCGCAGCCTGCAAACTGAAAAAACACTCGAAATATTAGAAGTATCCCTTTTTTAACACAAGAAATTCGAAAAAATTTTTGCAAAAACTTGTAGCAAAATATTTATTCGAATGTGATAGTTCTTTTGAAAAATGTGTGATAAAAATGTGGAGATAGGAAAACTCGTGAAAAATCAAACATTTATTTTAAAAAATGGGAAAATCCACTATTATTTTAAAGAAAGAAACTATGCTGTATACTTTTCGATAGACAAAGTAAAAAATGAGTTTCGTTATTGTTATCATCAATGATTGCATTTGGATCATTTTTTTTATCGAATCATTAAATTATTCGTATTGACAACATTTTTGAAAAGTGACAAACTTTTGAACGGCGATGTACGTATTCGACCGCTATAATCTTCCCTAAAAAAAACTGCCCGTGGCGGCAAAAAAGACCCGGAAGTTTTATGCGTAGCCAATTTGCCAATTTGTAGCCAATTTGGTCGTGAAAGACGAAAAGTTCCATGCATGAACTTTGGAGATTGAGAAGGGTCAACGTGAAAAACGGGATCGTCCGGGGCTCCAAACTAAAGAACGGCTTCAGGGCAGTCTCTTTCACCTCTTCCCCATTATCCTTTTCTCGTCCGTTGCGTCGTAAAAAAAAAAATAATCAACCGTCTTGCCTGTCTCATGGCTTGGCGATACTTTTTGCGTCGTTGATCTCGTCACTTTGCATGTTTACTGGAAAAAAATTAACCAAATAATAAACATTTTTCATAATGTTACGATTCCAAATCCGTAATCAACGATTTTGTAAAAAAAAAAATCCGATGAAGATTGGAATTTTTATTTAACAAAATTGATAAATTTTACAAAATAATTATTCGGAAAATGAAGATTTTCCAGAATAATTTCCAGATTTTCGAGACTTCGGTATTTGACAGTTTTCGGATTTGATTTCAACCTATATCAAGATATCCCAAAATTCTGATTCGATGCTGAGTTGTTGAATCACAAAATTTGAAAGTCCTGTCTTTTTCATGACTGGAATTCTTTAACCTGTTCATTTCGTAAAAATCTTCACCTACAAATCTAGCAATCATAACCCCGAAATCCAGCAAACCTAACCCCAAAAGCTGGCAGTCCCAGCCCCAAAATCTTGAAATCTCAACCCCAAAATATGATGAACCCAAAAACTAGCAATCCTAAACCAAAAACCTTAGCGATTCTAACCTCAAAATCTAGCGAATCTAACCTGATAATCCTGACCCAAAATCTGATAACCCTAACCCCAAAGTCCGTCAACTTACACCTATTCAACATTATAGTCCGCCTGAAAACGAGGAAAACGAATAAATCTACTGAGATGTAAAGTTGGCCAGGGAAACGAACATTTTGTCATGACCTGGCCAATCGTGTGGCCTTGATTCGAACACTGGAAGGAGGTTACTTTCCAAACTCGAGATCCAAGAAATCTTCAATGTGCCATTCTCCATGGCAATAATAAAATCATTTATTCAACGTCCATCACCATTTCATAAGTTAGAATCTTTTTATTTCTTAACCTGAAATGGTTAATCGAGATTTTATCACTTTTATTTTATTTTCCAGTCTCCAAGTCTCTCCAGCTTTGTCTGTTTTTTGAAGTTACATGACTGTTCGAATCAGAGCTTCCTCCACGAGGAAGAAAATCGTTCGTAGACATGACCTTCTCTTTGATACTATTATGTGGCACGAGCAAGAAGCTCCCACATAATGGTAGCAGGCTAATGACTGGAGTACCACTAGGCAACCGATATATCCGGTTGCAGATTCATTTTGGTGTGACGGTGAAGCCCTGGTGCGTGGCCAGTGCTGGATTATTCTGGTTCCATGTTTATACCCCATAATTCAACACATAGAAAACCACATGTTGGATTATGCTGTAATATGTTAAATTATTTTAAATGGATGAAAAACCACGTATTAAAACAAGTAAAAAAAACAACAGGAAGGAAAAACTTAAAGTTTTAACACAAATGAAATGGCCACATATTAAAAAATGATTGAATAGATCCTATTTACTTTCGAGATTGAAGTATCGTCTATCGTCTAAAATCGACCTCCACCGCATGTCCGAATAAATTTCTTTTTTTTTTTCAAAAGGACAATATCTACGAAGTACCTGATTAAAATTTTAGGTAAAAATGTTTAAAATGTTAAAAACTCTGGAAGTTATGATTTTCTTCGTCCTCATAACTTTATGAATTTTTAAAAAATATGTTGCTATTTTATTTTTTGTAAATACATTTTTCGTATTCCATCTACAAGTGCAAAGGATGTTGAGTAATTTTTTTAACCTTCTTTGATACATAGGTAGCTCAGTATACTGGTTTGAAAATTGACTGGATTAAATCAACCCAGTGTAACCATGGTGATCGAAATGGGAAGTGTCACGAAGAGTTAATGTACATTGAATGTGATTTGCTAGGAATAATTTATTTGATTAGTGTTATCTCCAAATGTTATGAAAGTTTCGTTTTATATCCTAAATCAAAGAGTCTTGTGATTGAGGTAGAGATTTCGTGGTGGCATCGTCCGGCACTGCGTTGCTCGAAACAGAACGAAAGTGTTTGGTGTGATTCCAAAGTGGCGGTTTGACCACGAAATCACAAGCATGACCGTTTCTACTTTTCCGGAGTCTTCACCACTCGACCTGATTTACATAGATCTTGGAGATGATCACTCAATGGATTCCTAATGTACTGGTTGAGAGGCGTGTATGCCTCTGGCACTCGAGCCCCTTGATGTAGAAAGTATTGATCATTGGACTCATTTTCGAAACCTTTCAAAGCCAACAAAAGCGTTTTGATAATTATTTTCATACTAACAGCTAAAGAGTTTCACAACACGTTAAGATTTTGATAAAAAGCCTACTACCAAAGAATTGTTTTGTTTCAATATCAACTATCATCAATGCCGTCAACTGCCATCAATGCTGTCAACTATCATCAATGCCGTCAACTGCCATGAATGATATCAACTCCCATCAATGCTGTCAACTGCCATCAATGCTATCAATTGCCATATTATAGATACGACTGTTGAACAACTTCCAGACAATCAGTGAGGCTACAGAGGATTCTTGATTGCCAAACTTAAAAAAAGATTTGCCAAGATGCACTAAAACTGTATTATCATTCGTGGCCTTCAAAAACTGGTCTCGAAGGTCGCAAATGGCTGGAGATATTTTTGAGGCCGGTTTGACTGGTGGAGGTTAGGAACCTCAGAACTGCATACGAAAGAACCGAAAAGTGCACGACCCAACCGCTTGACTTCGCACGGTCATCGACATCGAACCGGCTTTTCTTGATTCCAAAGTTTTCGTTGTTAGCCAACTTTCTTCGTGCGGTTTCAACGTTCTCAACGAGTAGCCACATTTCCATCAGCAAACCACCATTCCACGGTCCACGTTTCCAAATAGCGAGTGCAGCGTTTATGCGACCACAAATGTTGGGATACCAGTCCTAGTAGATTTCTTTTCCAATCAAATTGTATTGATATTCCGTTTGATCTGAGATAACAACTAGGAAACATGGCAGGAATGTCGAACTTACGTACTGGTCCAGTTGATGCTAGGAATCAGATCACAAAATATGTAGTAGATTCCAATCAGGTAGTAAATGGTAATAAAAAGTTTGATCCACAAATAGGAAGGAAAACTACTTATGTAAAAAAGGCTTCAAAATGGAAGAGAAACTAAAAAAACTTGATCCACAGATAGGAAATGGGCAGCCTGCCTAATAAAGGTTTGAAAAATCAGCGGAAACTGAACACAGTTTGATTCATAAATAGAAAATGGAAAGCCTGCTCGAAAAAGGTCTAAAAATTTGCTGAGTTTGAAAAGCTTGATTTGTAAATCGAAAATCGACAACCAGCTAAAAAAGATCTGATGCTTAGTGCCTAATAGGTATCAAACTATCTAAATATCTCAATCCTTGATTATCAACGACAAAACATTCCAAGCAGCAAATTGCTTCGTCGTGAAAGTGGTCTCCATATAAAAAAAAGCGACAATCGCACGACTGCGTTTGCGGTTTTGTGGGTTGTTGAAGGGGTATTGCTGAAGTAGCTGAAGTAGGAAGTGGAAGAATTACGACTGAAAATCCAAACTCGGTTTTTAAACCAAAATAGGGTTTCTTCTAGGAATCTTTCGACAGTACTTGGAGTGACAGCAATTGTACGTACTATTTTACTCGCCCACCGAGGGTTGCGTACAAATTTGTAGGTACATATTATAGATAATTCAGGAATCCAGTCTCGCAGTTTTTACCGAGTTTTTTTAAAGATTTAATTACAAATGTATAGTTTTCAGATTTTTTTCTGTATTTGTAGTATGAGACGTTATTACTTGCCAAATTTCATAGTTTTAAATCAACGGAAAATACCCTGTAAATTTTGATTCCCTTGAGCATTGAAATATACATTTTATAATATAATATAATTTTTTGCGGCATGAACGTTCCAGTTTTTTTGTATATTTTTCAAATACTAAAAAATTTACGAAAAATCGTTTTTCAACATTTCTTTTCCATTTTTCAAATCGATATTCAGTATCGATATCTAAGTCGACTTATTTTCGAAAGATGAAATATCGCCAATGTCATTTTCATTGGTGTTGTCCATTCTTCATTCTTTCTTTGTACCTTTCTCCTGAACTTTTTGCTCGACTCTCCCACATTGCACTCGACCTTTTACCCATAGGGGAATCAATCAATTCATTCGCAGCGAGAGAACGTTGATGCATTCTCCAAGCTATATCGGGGGAGGGGGAAGATAAACCTTGGGTGGGGGGATGCACATTCGTGCAGCTTCTGGTTCGCTCGAGAGTTATCGATATACACATACACGGAGGTCACTTTCACCAGACATCGGAGCGCTTATTCAGCACACTGACATTATCTCATGAATCTTCATGCACGATCGACTCCTAAATAATCCGAGATAATTCGGTTGCATATTTACCTCCGTTTCCGCGTTGATACTGTTAAGGCAAAGAAACGAAGGTGTGGAAACTTGCACGTTCGAAATGGAATAAGGTTGATTGCATTGTTTACTGTGAGGGCGGTTCTTTTTGCTAGTTGATGCAAAATCATGAAAAATTTCACATTTTTGGGTCTTGCGTTATTTATATATTTGATTTGTAAAAATATGTATGAATTATTATAGGATATAATAATGCCTATAATATTATATTATAGGCCTGATATATAATTAATAACGCCTACAATATAATATTATATAATTATTTCTAATAATTTTATAGGAAATAATAATGCCTTCTAATAATAATTTTAATTTTCATATTAATATTTTATCGCATATTATAATTATTATTTGTTGTGTATGATATTTTAATTTTATTTCAATAAATTATAGATATTATAATTATTATAATACTTTATTAGGTAATTCATTATTACTGAGATTATTTACATAAATTATAATCATGATTATAATTTTATCCGACATTTATCGAATACTCGAATTCGAAGCGACAGTTTGAGTTGGAGAAAATTGGAAAAGGTTAAAGGCCTTGCGAATGGGCATTATCAAAAATCAATCAAAAATATTAATCAACACAAAAGAAAATGAATGGCAGAATAAAAAATTAAAATATAATGAATAAAAAGTGAATCAATAAGTAATATGAATTAAGAACAAAACAAATAAAAACAATGTTAAGGCGTTACGGCAATATCTATTACTGTAAACAATTTTTTGTTGTTTTAAAAAGAAAATTTATCAATGACAAAATAGATCGATAAAAATAAATATCAGTGAAATTAATAAAACTGCTAGGCGAATGCATGAGTGGATAAAGTGATGAATTCATAAAACGATTAATTAAAAGAAAGAAAGAGATTAATAAAACACTAAATTAAAAAAGAAATGAATAAAAAATAAATTAATATCAATATAAATGAAATATTTTTTTAAGGACGAACCTTCGAATCCCAGGATGTTTTTCGTTTGTGTTCCATCGTCACGGTCATCTTAGAATTATTACGCAATCGTGAATTTTCGATCTCTGGGCACTTATCGATGAATACCACGGAGATTAACACTTTGAAATTAATTATTATTTGTTCACACACGCACACGAGTCATAGCACGGTAGCACTTTTGATCCGCAACTTTTTACAGTCGTCACAGTTTCGATGTAACGCTCACGGAATAACTGTAGTCCCACGTTGACTCACCTCGTACGAGAACACATTTACGAGGGACATGTCGTCACGACATTTTTAACCTTCGACACACATTTCGTCGTTGACACACTTTTCGACTTCGAATGTCAAAAAAACATTTTTTTTTTTTCGTAAACACCGTTTCGAATGGGTGATTAGAGCATAGACGTAAAGTTGACTCTTCGCAACTTCCGGTTCTTCGTGACCGTAACCAGGTCGTCGAACCTTTTTTCTTCACGGCAATTCAAAATCTGAAAGTAACATCGAAGATACGTTTCAAAATAGAGTCGAAACTGATTTAATTAGGATACTGATTTTTTTTTCGTTGGAATTAAAAGGCATAAATCTCCGAAACTGATTTCACTTTTTTTTAAACCTGTGTTTTGAGCTGTCGAAAAAGGTTCGTACTTTTATTTCGACTCAAACGCGATGCATTTTTTTACTGAAAAAAGTGACATTTTTATTGCAAAATCAGAAATAAACAATTGTTCTAGTTGTTTCGCCATACTTGCGTGCTTGTCCCAAATTTTTGGGCGATCGAAAATAATAGCGAGACCTGGAGGGAAGAAATTTTTTTTTTGAAATTTGCCGAAGTGAAAATAAGTCATTTGCATATCTGGAAATTGCGATATGTAAATCCATAAAATTTCGCACTAAATCAAGGTCAGCTGGAAAGCTCAATTATCGACTCAATCATTTTTTTACTGCTTTAGTCATTTTCGATTCAAATTTTGTTTTGAGGTTGAAATTCCTAGATTAAAAATGTTTCTTTCGACAAGCCATAATTCACACTAATTCTGAAAATTATCTAAAATTAACCTCTCTTTAAATTTGTCATGACTAATATGTTTTACATTAAAATAATTTAATAACGAAACAAAAAAGAACTTTACAACAGAAATGTATTTTTAATTTTTAGTGAAAATTGGATCTTCGTCCATCAATAGAAAATTAAAATCGACATGGAAAATCAAATATAAAAAATGATTCCGTTTTTATTACTGTTGTGCTTATCGACAAATAATAATAATAATAATAATAACAATAATAACAAACTAACGTACATAAACAATTTTTGAAAACTATTATTCCCCAATAAAATAATAATAATAATAACAGAAATACTATCAACCCACTTTTACATCCGAAATTAAACAGCCCTGAGCCAGCAGCTGCAACATACATTTTTCCCGAAGTCTACAAAAAAAATGTATTATCACTGTGATCAGCGATAACTAATAATTATTTTCAAAACTAATGCACATAGGTAATTTTTTCAAAACTATTATTCTATAATAAAGGAATAATGAGAACAGCAATATCATTGATGTTGATATAAATATTATTATCAATAATAATGCTAAGAATATTCTCAAAAATAGGAAAATGAAAGAAATACTATATAATTCGTTAATCAATTAATAAGTATTTTGATTATTATTATTCAATAAATATATAATAACAGTATAGGAAAGGGCAAGAATGTAAACATCTTTTAAGAGTATACAATTATTGAAACCCTACTACTACTTAATTGTAGTAACAATACAAGCATAATAATTAAAAAAAAAATTCTATCAACATACTTTTACTCCTAAAATTCAAGTCTACGAAAAAAAACATTAGACTTAAAGCCATTGAAATATATCTACCTGTTGCACCTGTCGCTGGAAAGGGCTCACTGAGACCTCGACTAAGACTCGGCATGCGGAGCCTTCGCGTCAGCTGTGTACACTTCCGCTCACGTTTGAATACGTTATATACTTTTTAAAAAAAAAAAAAAACTTCACTCGAAGCTGTTAGCCAAAATTGACACTTGAGTCGTCAAGTATTTTGGATTTGATGGTAAGAACGCTGAATTATTTTTTTCTTAACGAAAATGGAAATAAAAGTTGAGAAAGAAAGAAATTTAGGGACTTTCGAAGTGCAGTACTGGAGGACCGTTCACCACCTCGGCCAGATGGATACTCCGATCCTGGTGGAAGTTAACGAAACGGGGGACGTACAATTTCTCCCGCGCGGCCGAGACTGGAGCACGCGAGAAAAGGCCCCCACGGATCTCCTCTCGCTACCGCTACGCGGAATATGCCGTCAGGTAAAACGGTGACTGTCGTGGCTGCAGAGAGAGAACGTAGGCAGAGAGAGAGAGAGAGAGAAAATGTTGGAATCCATTGAACCTTTTACGAGCCTTTAACGATTCAAGTGAAGTCCAAACATGAAAAGACAACAACCAAGACGATTCGATGTTTAAGGGGTAAGACGGTTTCAGCCACCGAAAAACAGGACAAGCATTGACGATTTTTTTTTCGATATATAATAAAAATAATGGAAATGCTTATCAATGAAATTCATCAAATATTTGAGCGTAGAATTTTTATTATTATTTTTGTGGAAAATAGCAGCAAGAATGCCAATTTTCCAAATGATTTGGAAAAAAAATAAATACACACTTCCGGTAGCGGAAAAATTTTTCGTGAAATATAAGATCTGGGATAAAATACGAAAAAGGGAAATTGATTGTATATGGTATCGACTGTTAAAGTACGTAGAGATTTTTAATTTGAACAAATTTTGTAATAATGGCGGTCTACTGAAAAAAACAAAATTGATTTTTTGCCGAAAATATAGGCAATAAATTGTTTATAAAATAGAAAGTTAACATTGAATCGAGAAACCCTTACGTACGTTTGTAAAAAAGGGGGATTGTCAAGCTACTGTCATATCAAAAATTTCGAGATAAAGGGCGTTCTAAGTTTGACGAGCACTTAAATATTTGCAATTTTTGTTTTCCTTTTAATATTGTTTTTATGTTTAATTAATAATAAATTTTAAAAAACGCGATATTTTGAAAATCGTAGATTGGTGTTACCCGTTAAGAGAAGTGAGGTTCAAAAGCACGATAGACATTTGTAGCACACGTCCCAATAGCGCGACCCAAATTGGCCTGAAGGGAACATCCATGAGATAGACGAGGAAGACGAATGTCAGTAAGCGTTTGCATGTTCTTGATACAGTGCGTGTGTCGCCTGATGCACTTTCACGTATTACCGGTTTCTTGTACAGCCAGTGAGCGAGGGACTGAAAAAGGATTAGCGTCCAATCACCAATCCTCGATTCTGAGTTCAGTCGTGAATCGCTCAGAATAAACGAAAACCATCTGAATCAGAATTTTGCTGGTTATCGTTTCTGGCTAATAAAACCGAATTTAGAACAGTAATATTCAACATCATCAGCTCAATTTACCTAATATTGGCCATCATGGGCTTCAGAGCGAATATTGGCCATTATCAGCGTAATATACCTAATATTGGCCATCATGAGGTTAAATGTTAATTTTGGCCATTATTGGGGTAATATACCTAATATTGGCCATCATCAGACAAATATACCTAATATCGGCAATCAACAGCCCTATATACATAATATTGGCCATCATCAGCTCAAGAGATAAAAAGTACCAGTAATGTGAAATCCCTTCATTGTATTGGTCGGAAAGTAACGTCGGTTCTTTTCTATAAAATAATACTGCACATTTTGGTTATACAGGAGAGTTTCTATTCAATTAATTAATTTCCATTTTGCTTAAGGACATGTCGAAGACGTACCACGTGACACACGAGAGTCAAAATTTAAAAATCGCAATTTCTCAAGGACGAAACATTTTTATCGTAAAATTCAAACATCTATTTCTGTCTCTATGAATTCTACAAAGACTGATGCTCGATTCATCGCTGTAAACTTAATTGGCGCTGAGAAAACGGATTTCGAAAATTTGTGAGGTTATGTCGATGTTTGTCTCTGAACACTTTGACTGCCACGGGGGTCACCAGTGACCGGAGCACCCATATAAAGTACGTTGCAGAAATTTTGCGTGGCAGTCAAAGGGTTAATGACCGTTTGCCTCTTTTCAGACAACTTCATGATTCCTCTTTCATAGAAGACCGGATTGATTTTATGCCTTCGTCAATGTCGCCTCAAGGTCGTTCAGATAGCTGTTGATTCTGAGCCGAAAAATCTCGAAAATATCTGAAACCAGCGTTAGCAAGTTTTGTCAAGCTTTCCTGGACACCGCTAAATTGTTGTATCGGTTTTTGCAAAGACGAAAAGTCGTACTCTATTTTGATATTTCCCTGTGTGAACACAGGACGAATTATAAGGACGTCAATTAGACCTAAATTGAAATTGAAAATGAACCCTTCCAAAAAATGCCAAATTTCCAATTTAATTCACGATTTCGTAAAAAAAATTGATTTCAATTGTACAATATTAAAAACCGTTAATATTGCGGTAAATAAAAAAATGTTAAAACGAACATTACTTTGCGACCAAGTCAAGATTTTGGGTCAAAGAACCCATGGAATCGAATACTCGGCGGTCTACGCAGTTTCAGTTACAGCGATCGAACGACTCCAGGGTTCGCTTGAACGCACAGTTCTCAATCGCGGGGAGTCCATTACCGAAGTAATCGAGAACTCGCTGGGATGTCGCGAATTGACCAACCGTCGCAGGTAGAATGTGGAACGCGTGTACGTGTCGGGCGATACGCGGGCTCTCCGTTTAAAAATATCAATGCGAAGAGTTGGAATCGAACCGGGGACTAGGCGTGCAACCGCTGACCTCATTATGGTTGACCAGGAATAAACACGGCATTCAACCATTCCGCTTAAATGACTGAACGGGAAGTGCTAACCTGAGTTGTACACCTTATCGACAGCTACCGTGTGCGATTATTTTTTATCAGCGTTTGAACAGTGCAAATCTGGTCTCTAAAAAGCATTAAAGTCCGAATTTGGTTTAGGGAATGAATCAGCTTATCAAATTTGCTATCGCAATTGACAGCCGGTACAGCGAAGATCGAAACTATTGAAAGAATTCGTTATCGCAGGAGACCGGAACACCGTGGACCAAATGTGAATTATAACGGTTACTATAGCGACGATTTATTATTCTGGCGTCGATATGGACTTCTGAGAGATTCGTGTAATGAATCCCGAGGGTCCATACATGCTCAAAACATCATATAGTAATCAAGGGTATGACGAACATCGACATAACCTCACAAAATTTCAAAATCCGTTTTCTCGGCGTTGATTAATTTTACGGCGAAAAATCGAGCATCAGTCTTTGTAGAATTCATAGACAGAAATGGATGCTTGAATTTTACGATAAAAATGTATCGTCCTTGAGAAATTGCGATTTAAAAATTTCTACTATCTGTCTCGCACTCGTGTGTCACGTGGTACGTCTTCGACATGTCCTTAATGCAATAATTTGCAACTAGTGTTTGTCCGCGACTTTGCTCGCTTAGCAATCCTTTTTAATTGTGGGGTAAGTCTGGGGTAGTTGGAAATACTTTTTCTTAAACGCTATTTTTTAAAACCCAAACAAATAGAAAAGCATTTGCTTACTTTTTTTATTTGTTTTTGACAAAAATTTGCACGTATCCTAGCTCCCACGCGGTTGACGAAGCGAACTTAACGGCAACTAGTGCCACCTAGCCAACAGTCCCATGAACTATTTCGATTGGCCAACTTGCCCTTATAGCCATCTACCCCGGAATTACCCTATACCTTTAATAACAAATCTTTGAAACTCTCGGGTTTTCGTTACTATATTAGGTCTACAACTTTGCTCCCGCCGTTTTTCAAAAGATGGCGGTAGTCGTAGGTAGAAGTTGAAATATATTAATCACAGATGTCAAACACTTTGTTT